>CAUYQG010101075.1:0-20222 GCA_963574415.1 Tarsius wallacei | reverse complement strand
CACTACCACGCCCAGCTGATTTTTTAAATTTATTGTAGAGATGAGGTCTCGCCAAGTTGCCCAGGCAGGTCTCAAACCCGCGGGCTCAGGCAATCCACTCACCTCAGCCTCCCAAAGGCGCAGGATTACAGGCTGAGCCACGGAGCCCAGCAATGCTTTTAATTTATTGAGACATGATTGATGACCAGAATATGGCCTGCCTTAGTGACTTGATCCATGTGCTTTTGGGGGAAAAAAAAGAGTATTCTGCTGTAGTTGGGGGAAGTGCCCTATAAATGGTGGCAGCTTAAGACTGAATGAATGGTCAGGGAGAACTTCTTTGGTGACAGTCAAAATGTATCAATGGTAAAGAGGTAGCCAGGTAGAGACTGTGGTAAGAGCAGATTGGACAGAGGGAGTGGCTGGGGCAGAAATCCTGGCTGGGATGGGGCAGAGGTGGGTGTGTGAGGAAATTTGAGAAGGCCCCATACAACTGTCATTCGAGGATAATTACCTCCTCACCACTCAAGTTTTGAGGAGTTGCTGTTATCTATTCCTCATAGCCACAATCCTCCTTTCTCCCCAGCCCTGACCAGAGGCAGGGAGGATCAGTGACCAGTCACCCATATGGCAGACCTATCTCTGGCCTTTGCCCCAGTTACAATGTCCAGGCAGCTGCCTTATTCTCGAGACTCACCAGAATAGATACAATATGTCTAAAATAATAATAGCCATTACCATATATTGCACAGTGTCAAACATAGACATAGCACATTTCATTTAATCCTCACATCTGTCTTATGGAGTATTCCTCCATAAGTGAGTATTCCTCAGTCTCATGAAGCTCCCTGAGACTGAGGAATTCTCCCAACTTTCTGCAGCTGGAAAGCGGCAGAGTGGAGTTTTAAGCCCAGATTGTTCTGACCCAAAAGCTCATGCTCAAAACCATGAGGTGACTCTGCCTCTGTTCCCCCATCTTGTCTGAACCTGTTAGGACCCCTGAATCACTATCGTAGCTCCTGTCTCAGTGCTGCCAAGTTTCTCAGTGCATTGAACACCAAGGCCTGCCTTGCACCGGCTAAGCCTCCCACCTCAGATGTAAGTCTGTGGCCAGAACCCTGCTTGTGCCGACATCCAAACCCCACTGCCTACCTCACTGTGTGAGCCTGGCCTGTGCCAGGGCATCTTACAGTTGCATCAGGAGCTGTGCTTTACCAGTAGGATTACAGTGTCTGCCTGCTGGTCTCGGTGTCTCCCAAGGCGAGAATGGGTCCAGTTGCACGTCTTGACCTTTCATGGGCAGTCTCACTCCTGAAAGGGTCACTAGATCGGCCCCTGGATCTGACAGAACTTGCACTGGCCACCTTGCTCCTCGTCCTCCTGGTGTTCCATGAAGTCTTCAGTCCTGAGGCTCCTGGGGACTCCACTGACCTTTCACACCTTGAACATCGTCTTCAGCCACAGATACCAAACTATTCTTATCAGAAACCCCTATCAGTAAAATATTTTTAGAACTTTACCCCCAATATATGGATGTTTAATTGTATATCAATCATAGATACACACCACTATGTCAGTATATTATACAATTTGTAAAGCGCAGTCTTAAACAGCAAGATAAAATAAAACTCTCTCCCTCTCTGATGCATATACAAGGAGGGACCCTAAAAAAAACCTGAAATTATATTTTGGAGGGCTGGCCCCTTGTGGTATGCTTGGAATTTCTTCCTCTGGATAAAATAGTCAACCGAAGTTTTTTATCTGAAAGTTTTGAGAAGGTTATGTCATGATTTGCAGAAGAAATGTCCCAAGTTGTGACAAACAAGTGACTGGTTCTTCCACCATGACAACACACCTGCCCACGTCACGCTGAGTGTTCAGCAGTTATTTTACCTAAAATGGCATGACCCCCCATGCCCCACTTTCCCTGTTCAGTCTATCTCACCCCAAGTGACTTTTTTGTTTCCCTGGATGAGAAAAGTCCTCAAAGGGAAACATTTTGCCGAAAAAACAACAACAACAAAAAAGCGGCAGAAGCACTAAAAGGCATCAAAATGGACGAGTTCAAAAACTATTTTGAGCAGTGGAAAAAGTGCCTTGATAGGTGTATTGCATCCATTGGAGAGTACCTTGAAGGTGACTAAAATTTAAACACATAAGCATAATTTTTTATAAATAAATCCCCGTTTTTTTAGTCCCCCTCATATATATATACACATATAGATGTTTATATCTGTGCATAGAAGTAATGTACACAAAGTACTATTTTCCTGGCAGGGATTTGCCTGTGGTGCACAGGCCAGGAACACTCCCCTGGCAGACTCCTCCACCACAGGAGCCAGACAAGACCCCAGGGTGGCTGTCTTGGGTCTCCAGTCCAGACCCCCATTCTCCTAGAGCTGAGCCACTTACTTCCCCACCAGCCCAGACCTCTCCCTCTGCCAGGCAGCTCACCCCCTACTGCTCCCTATCCCAACACGGAACCTCCTGAGATTAATGTCAGACGGCTGCTTACCAGCTGTGTAGCCACAGGCAGTGTATGTAACCTCTCTGGGCTTCAGTTCTCATCTGTAACATTGGGATAACAGCACCAACCTCTCAGGGTGACTGTGAGGACAGAAAGAGGAAACACCTAGAAGGGAGTCCGGTCCAAAGAGTGGCCAATGAGGATGGCCATCACCATGATTTGGGCAGGTGGGCTCACTCCTGCCTCCTGCTGATCCATCCCACCCTGCTGCAGGCCCTGCCCCTTTTCTCTCCATCACTCCCAAGCCTCAAGGATGCTTCTTCAGGGCCCAGTTGCCGATACTAACTTTCCTGATCACTCCAGGCCACATAGACCCTCCCCCGCCTTTTCCCTACTCTGGAACCTCTGGCCTTCTGCGCTCAGGCCCAAGCAGCTCCTGGTTGCTGAACAGCCATGTCTGTCTGCTCTGGCTTCCCCTAGTGGCTTGCACACTCCAGGGCCCAGATCCCAGGGCAGGGCTCTGGCCATGAACTTGCCTCTGAGGCAAAAGGGAAGGGGTCACAAAGCTCCCACTGCTTCTTTGGTGCCAACCACAGACAGTGCTCAGGCAAAGCTGTTAAAGTGAACATGAACCCTCAATCACGGGAAGCTGAGGTTTTCTGGAGCCACCCGCCCCCTGGCATTTTACCACCCTTTTGTCCACTTGCTAAAATCACAAGGCTGGATCTGTGGGCCTGTGAGATCCCACAGGCTCCTGGGGAAGAGGCCACTCCAACCAGACACTCTCTGAGCTCAAATCAGCATCTAATCACGTTTCCATCACAACACGGCGAGAAACGTGTGGCTGGCCCTTAGCAACGGTCTCTCAAGAAAGCTACCCCTATAGAGAGCTCATTAAATTGGCTGAGCACACGTGAGGCACAATCTAAAAGCAGACCTGTGTTCACGCCGCACGTGGCAGAGGCTGGAGGGGGCGAGGACAGAGCTTTGCAGGGAAAGAGAGAGAATCAGCCCCTGAGTGCATCAAGGTCCCAGAGAAAGAGAGCACCAGCCTCCCTCCTGGGCTGAGCACCTGGAAGGCCCCGGGACGAGGCCCCTCCAGCCAGTCCCAGCCCTCACCACCATCCCCGCTCCCACGATACAGTGGACAAGCTGCTTCCGGGTCCCTGGGCTCTTCCCCACCCCGCTGAAGCCCTGGGTCATTTGGAACCCAGGAAAGAGACCCTTCTGAAGCTGACTGTGAAGACAGTTCAAGGTAGAATTTCAAATTTAAAAATTTTAAATTCATTTTAGTCCGGCAAACCTCAATCTCCTAGCATGGAGCAAACCACTATTCTGGATGACACGGTCCTTATTTTTAAGAAGTTTACAAGAACACACAGACATGAATCAAATACCACAACTTGGGATAGCACACAGCAAATGCTCTTGTGGAGAAGCAGGCAAAGCATTCTGGGAGCAGAGACAAGAAAGGAGGAATAACACTGAGTGAGGAATCCAGGAAGGCTGCCTGGAAGAAGCCCTGCTTGCCCTAGGCCCGGGTTCCTGACTCCTGGCACCTGCAAGGGGTTCAGTTGAGTTCAGCAAGTGCTGGTTAGGGAGTTAAATAAGAAGGCGCTCCAGGAACTTGGCTATCACCTGTTCCCTGGTTGCCAAGGGTAGCCTGGAAGCGCTATGACTTCTTTTGTTTTGGGGGAACCATCCCGAAGGTAACCAGAGGGACTTGGACCTCGGAGCATAGACACCAAGGACCCTGCAGCCTTACACCCTGAGCTAGTCGTCTCCTTCCTTCCCTGTGGAGTCCGTTGGAGTACAGCGGGCTCCTCGGCTCACTTCAGTGTAGACTAGGAAAGCCGATGGGGCAGTGAGCCCCAGTGAGCTGCTGCTGGTTTTGGGGTTCTTTTTTTGTTTTTCTTTTTTCTTTCTTTTTTTTTTTTTTTACGAGTCAGGGTCTCACTCTGTGACCCAGTCTGGAGTGCGGTCGCACAATCACAGCTCACCACAGCCTCGACTTCCAGGGCTCAGGCGATCCTTCTGCCTCAGTCTTCTGAGTGACTGGGACTACAGTAGGTGCATACCACCTTGCCTGGCTATTTTTTTTTCTTTTCTTTTTTTTTTTTTTTTTTTTTTTTGTAGAGACAAGGTATCACTATGTTGTCCTGGCTGGTCTTGGAGTCCTGGGCTTAAGCAATACAGTACTCTCACCTTGACCTCCCAAAGTGCTGGAATTACAAGTGTAAACCACCACACCCCACTGAGCAACTGCCTTTAAGGATGGTTTGGAAACACAAGACTGTCTCAGCCACCTTCACTGAATGCTACCCTTGAAGCAAAATTGGCACAAGCTGTTAATATTAACACTTTCCTCTGGGGGATACAAAAACAGCCTTTCATCATGAATTGCACCCCACATCTTTAAAATTAAAAAATTAAAAATAAAAAAACAAAACAAAAGCCTTTCTGCATTGAATAGGTAGCAAAGCAAACTAGGAATATGACGCAACGGGGTGCGGGGTGTGTGTTCCATCTTGACAGTGTATGCGTTTGAAAAGAGCACAGACGAGCAGGTGAAGAAGTCAGCATTGTCACCTGAAGGTGTTAGCTGACCATTGGGACAATAAGAAAGGGGCAGGAAACACACACACACCACACACACACACACACACACACACATACACACACACACTGCCAGACAGGGAACTTTCAAGTGTCCAGAGTTTAAAATAAGTCCATCACTAGGCACGGTGGCTCACGCCTATAATCCCAGCACTTTGGGAGTTCGAGGCAGGAGGATTGCTTGAGCCCAGGAGTTCGAGACCAGCCTGGGCAACAGAGTAAGACCTCATTGCTAAAAAATAAAAAATTAGCCAAGCGTGGTGGTGTGCACCTGTAGTCCCAGCTACTTGGAAGGCTGAGGCAGAAGGATCACCTGAGCCCTGGAGGTCGAGGCTGCAGTGACTTGTGATTATGCCACTGTATTCCAGTATAGGTGACATATTAATCAACTCAATCAGTCAATCAATAAAGGAGGCTATCAACATTTAGGCATTGAGTCAGAGATGTCTGGGTTCACACAGGCCGTAGGAGACGAAGGTGTGGCATGAAGGGAAGAGCCACCGTGGGGTGTTGGCGGTTACGGTCCTGCACCCTCTTTCGTGTCCCCAGGAGGCTTCATCTCCAAGAGGCAGACACTCTCACAGGTAGCTACCACACTTGCTTCCAAGAGAGAGTCATGCTCCACACTGGAACACTGTGGTCTGGGCTTCTCTTTCAGACTCGTGGGCCAGAAAAAAGTCAGCAACAAAGAAGTCTGTGAGACCTGGATAAGGGGGCAGAGCTCTTGGGTGAGAAAATGCTTTGTTAAACTGTAAAGCACTGTACTAATGTCAGAGGTTACTTAATTTTTAAGAATATTAACATCAACATTAGCTACAGTGTGAGCAAGCATCCACGGCTCCCAGACTCTCCGCAGCTGATGTGGTTGGCCTGACTCCCACCATCCCTGCTGAAAGTGAATTCATTCATTTATGTACCCTTCGACTCAGTTCATTTCAGACACACTTATTGAGCACCTACTAGTCCACCACTAAGTCCACGAAGATGAAGAAGACATAGATGACTCTCTCAAGAAAGCCACAGCCTGGTAAAAATGTTCTAAAGGTGGAGCTGGGTGCGGTGGTTCACGCCTGTAATCCCAGCACTTTGGGAGGCAGAGGCGAGAGGATTGCCTGAGCCCACAGGTTTGAGACCAGCCTGGGCAATATGGCAAGACATCACACACAAAAAAAATTAGCTGGGCTTGGTGGCGCACGCCTGTGGTTCCAGCTACTTGGAAGGCTGAAAAAATAAAATGTTCTAAAGGTACCTACCCATCATGCCAAATGCAGAGAAAAAGGTATCAAGGGAAATAAAAGAAGTGGCTTCCTCTGGGGAGGGAAAAAGGGAGGATTATTAAATTCTTTACCAACAAGAGACTCAGCTGTCCCACCCATGTGTTTCTCGCACTTTTAAACTATGACTCCAGCATGAGCGGGCTCTTCACAGGCAACCAAATGAAAATGGCTCCAGTTCTTGATTTTGGAATAGACTGCTGTTTCAATTAGTCAGAAGTTCCATGCAATGTTCCCAGCTGGCTCCTGAGCAGACATCCCAAACCTCAGGCCACACGAGCACCAAACAACTTTTAATTATTTCCTCTTTCCCACTGTCCGTGCGGAAGCCACGGGTGGGTTTGGCTTCACGTGAGCGGAGCTACTCGGGCTCATTTTTGTGCCATTTTCAACTTCCTGTTGACCCAAATCCCTCTCTGTCCCCGGGGTTTGAAGACTCTGTGTTCCAGTTACATAAATTCTAGGTCTCAGAATAGCCATGCATGCTGACAGCTTTCTCTCCCATCCCCTGGACCCTCATGTCCTGCTGTCCTGCTCTCTCAAATGACCACAGCTCCCTTCCACCGTCCCAGGTGGGCAGGGCCAGGACAGCCAGGAAATGTCCCCAAAGGGTAGGACCAGACCCTTCCAGCCAAGCAGCCTGCCTCACAATGCCCACTCCTCATTAGAGGACACGGGGGAAGAAGGCTTCCTAAGTGGCCCCTGATAAGTTTTAAACATAAGCAGAAACCACTTAAAAATTGATGGCAGAATTAGGCTGGGTGCAGTGGCTCACATCTGTAACCCAGTGCTTTGGGAGGCCGAGACAGGAGGATTGCTTCAGCCCAGGAGTTGGAGGTTGAAGTGAGCTGAGATCATCCCACTGCATTTCAGCCTTGGCGACAGAGCGAGACTCTGTCTCTAAAAACAAAAGCAAAAAACATGAATAGTGGAATTAAAATAGAATGCATTGTTTCTCTAAATGTGGTCCCAACACCTGCAACATGCACGCACATCACCTGAGAAGTGCAAATCCTTAGGCCTAATCCCGGACCTGCAGAATCAGAAATTCTTCTAGGGGATGCCGATGCATGCTAAAGCGTGAATAGCACTGATCAATTGAAGTGAAGCAGAGATGAGAAATGATAGGTTTCTGGTGCCCAAAACTTCTAGCAAGTGCCCCATTTGCCTGCCTGCCTCAAAGAGTATTTGTAAGTGGTCTTGCTCTCAGACATTTCATTCTACACTCGAGCTAAGCTTTTTGAGGACATGAGAATAAGAGTTGAATTCCTTTACTCGGGCTGCCATAACAAAATACCACGCAGACCTGGGGCTTAAACAACAGACATTCATTTTCTTACAAGTCTGGAGCCTGGAAGTCCTAGATGAGGTCAGCTGGGGCTGGATTCTTCTGAGGCCTCTTTCCTTGGCTGGCAGATGGCCGCCCTCTTGTGGCTTCTTCACAGGGTCACCCCTCTGTGTAAGACACCCTGATGTCTCTCTATGGGTCAATTTCCTTACTTGTAAGGACAATGGATTGGATGAGGGCCTCATTCACCCTTATAGCGTCTTTAAACTTAAATCATCTCTCTAAAGATCCTATCTCTAAATACAAGGGGGACCCCAAAACCTTGGAATTTATTTATTAAAAATTGTGTATTTATTCTTACATGTGTAAACTGCAGACACCTTCAAAGGATTCTCCATTGGATGTAATACACCTATCAAGATGTTTTTTCCACTGATCAAAACAGTTTTTGAACTTGTCCATTTTGATGCCGTTTAGTGCTTCTGCCATTTTTTGTTTCACCTCTTCCACATTGGCAAAACATTTCCCTTTGAGGACCTTTTTCATTCAGGGAAACAAAAAACAGTTGCTCAGGGAGAGATCGGGTGAATAGGGAGAGTGGACCACGGGGGTCAGGCTGGTTTTGGTCAAAAACTACTGAACACTCAGCACGGGCAGGTGCGCTTGTAAATCACCCATCATGAAATGGGAAAACACATTGAAAGAATATAAAAAAAAAAACTCACTGAAGCCAAATGCAGCCTTCTCACAACAATGATAGCTGATACATGGGTGCCCCTGGGTTCCTAGAACACTCACCTAGCAGGGGAAGCCTGGACTACAAAGAGGCCCGCCCTCCAAAAGATAATTCCGGGTTTTTTTAGTTCCCCTGGCACATTCACATTCTGAGGTGCTGGGAGATGGAGCTTCAACTAACCCCTGCTCAACCAATGAGTTTTGGAGAAACACATTGCACCCCCTAAGAGAAGTCTTTTCAGAATGGATGGTTGTGTCCGTATTTACCAGTCCTTTGCCCGAGTGTGTGGGACCAAGGTAAAGGACTCTGGGTTCTCGCTTTCCCTCCCCTCATCACCTCCCACAACTCTCCTGGAGGCAGCGGATTCTATAGGCCCGGTGGCCCCTGGGGAGGGCAACCATTCCACATGCCATGGGTAAAGCAGGGAAAGGAGGAGGAAAGAGAGAGAAGAAGGCGGAAGGAGAAACAGAAGCAAGAGCACTCATGAGAAGGGCCGGTCCAGGGAGGCCTACCTGCCTTGGTTGCCAGAATTGGAGGTAACATGACTTCTCAACCCTACCCAATGTGGAAGGCTGAGGTACAGATTTGGAGCCAAGCCAAAAGGCTAAACCACTTGTGAACTGTGTGGTTTAGCCTTGTGGATCAGCCATGTAAATTATTGGTGCTCTGTTCATTCATTTGTTCACTGGCTCATTCACTCATTTATTCTACAAAACAAGCACAGGCTTTTAGGCACTGCCCTAGATATGTTTTCCTCGTTGGTAAAATGGGAACAATAAACCCAATTTGCAGAGTTGTTAAGAAGATTCGAGATAAGCCCCTGGTGTAATGTCTAACATACAAGCTAGCGATTGGTTTGTGAATCTAGGCTCCCTAGAATGTAAGCCTGGGAGGACAGGGACTTGGTCTGTGTTCACTTCTGTTTCCCAGGGCACAGGAGAGTGACAGGCACTCCATTAATATTTGAGAAAAGACAGAGAGATGGAAGTGAGGTGAGCTCAGGAGGGAGAAGGGAGAAAAAGGTGAGTGTGACCGACTGAATGGTTGGTGAGTGACTGAATGAATGGCAAATGATGAATGACTGCCACCACTTAGGATGACCCAGATCCTGGGCCATCCCAAGAACATGATCACTTTCACACCAGACCTTGAACTGTATCACTTCCCCTTTCTTCCTCAACTGGGCTTTTGGGAACAGATGAGTTTGCTACTCAAGAAATTCCAGGTCAGCTCCAGACCAGCCTGTAAAGAAACTGACATTTCTCTCTGACACTCGGCCACCTCCACCACCCCTCTCTCCAGGTCCCCTTCATTTCTCATGCCAGAACCGTCTTGTTCCTCACAGACTGCTCAGAGCCCTGTACCCAGAAGGAAAATCAGAGAGGGAGAGAGAGGACAGAGCACAAACTCTTCCACATCCTCCACTCAACCCTTTATGAGGCTGGCCTCCTTCTTGATATTCTAAGACTTCAAGTCTGTGGAATCAGCTAAGGAACATATTCTCACGGTGGGTCAGGCATGGCAGCTCACACCTGTGATGCCAGCACTTTGGGAGGCTGAGGTGAGAGAATCGCGTGAGCTCAAGAGTTAGAGATCAGTCAGGGCAAAATACCAAGACCTCAACCCCTAAAAAAAAAAAAAATCAAAAATTAGCCGGGTATGATGACACATACCTGTAGTCCCAGCTATTCGAGAGGCCAAGGCAGAAGGATTGCCTGAGCCCAGGAGGCTGAAGTTCGGGTGAGCCATGATCATGTCACTGCACTCCAGCCTAGGTTACAGAATGAGACCCTGACTCAAAAAAAAAAAATTCTCACTGTGGTGTGAATATTCACAATATGGCTGTGTGCTGCCCTTTCTGAGGCTACCTGCCTTATTGTGGGACCTGTACTTTAAGTCAAGACTATAATTATAGAAAGTCCTGGAAGGGACCAGCCAGCCTGACCCTGTACCTCCAGTGGCAAATCTGCAGCCCCACAAAAATGTAAAAACTAATTCTGAGCCCCTAAACAGCACATCTCCTTTAGACCTCCTGAATCCCCAGTGCCCATAAACCAGACTGTGCCTACTGACCTACATGTTTGGCTTGGCAGCAGCAAGAAAAATTCCTCCCTTCTATCTCACTGCCTCCTCGGTACCCTCAAACATTGCCAGGCATGGCCCAGTATCACCTCCACTTTGACAAGAAGTCATTTTCTGACACATGGAGCCCTCCCAAGAAGCCATTCACATCACCGGAGTCTTCCAGCTGCAGTGCTGGGACACCCATCCACACAAGACATTAAACCAGCACCCCCAGCCACCACCTCCCCTCCTGGTCACACACTTCCTTTGGACAATAAAAGAATCCAAATCCTTGGGGCAGAAGTCACCTGATGGGGAAACAGTCACTTCCTGTTTCCTGAACACACATGCTGTTCAGATTCCAGGACACTGGGGCCTGAGATTCCTGCATTTCAGCAAAGGAAGTGGGAATATCAGGCTGGCCCGGCCGTCTCCTGCAGCCCAAGCAGAGCTCAGAGCTATCCTGGTACGGGAGGAGCTGCCGACAGGTTTATACCCAGGCGTGCATGACCCCAGCACAGCTGCTCACTGCAGACCATGGCAGAAAGTGCCCAATCCGCTTCCGCAGACCTGGGGACAGGGGCAGAGGCAGTCGAGCCCTACAGCAGATGAAGTTTTGCAGTGGGGACGCCTCACTTCAAGGACCTGGGAAAGGTCCAGAGATGTGTTCCTGTTTCTTGTAAACTTTTGTAAACGGTGTAGACTTACGCTATTATTTTATTTTTCTTTATTTTTTCTCCCCACAAGCCTTCCTCCTGGGGAGGCATTCCCTGCCCCCAACAGTCCCCTCTCCCTCACCCCTACACCCTTTCTCCTGATCTGGTGGGAGAAAACAGCCCCAGGCTGGCGCTGCCCAGAGCCACACACACACTGTCTCGGGAACAGTTACTTTATTCCAGGGACGTTCTGGGACAGTCGTGCACGATCGTTTGGAGACTTTGAAGTCCTGGCTTGTTCTTTTGCCGGTCTACCTATAACTGGGAGAAACGTCCTGGGCCATGAACCCTTAGATGCTGGTGATTCCATTGGTGATTCTCCAAGGGAGCTAGCCAGGCCACCTTCACCAGAATCATCTGAAAGCTTCTTAAAATGCAGATTCCTGGCCAGACACGGTGGCTCACGCCTGTAATCCCAGGACTTTGGGAGGCTGGGGTAGGAGGATCGCTTGAGGCCAAGAGTTTGAGAATGGTCTATGCGACATAACAAGACCCCTGTCTCTACAAAAAAAAAAAAAAAATACAAACACTAGCCAGGCATGGCAGCATGCACCTGTAGTCCTAGCTACTTAGGAGGAGGAGGCAAGACGATTGCTTGAGCCCAGGAGGTGGAGGCCACGGTGAGCCATGTTTGAGCCACTGCACTCCAGCCTGGGCAAAAGAGCCAGACGCTGCCTCAAAATAAAAGAAAATGCATGTTTCCAGAGCCCACTTCAGATCTGAATTAGGACCTCTGGGGTGGGGCCCAGAAGATGCATTTTTAACAAAGTGCCTTTCTTACCCAGAAGCTCTGGGGTCTAACCCCTGTCTCAACTTCCTTGGAAGAGCCCAATGGACCAAATCCTACAATAATGTGCATTATTCATCTCCAGGGTCTGTGTTCCCAGGAAAAGGGGGGCTCCTTCCAATGGGAAAGGGGCTGATGGTGAGTTCTTGTGCTCACGTTTGGAATGAACTCACAAATAGACACACTGAGAAGATAAGTAGCTTTATTAAGCAAAGAAGTGTCCCCCCTTAAGAGAGGAGAGTGGACAGAAATGACCTGCAGAAAGCTGCCACTTCTATGTTTAACTATTATGGAGCTCCAACTTTTATCCTCTGGGACACTGAGGAGTGGATTTTGAGATGAGTTTTTCCTAGAAATAGGAGATCAGGTGAACAGGGAGGGTGGAGCATGGGGGTCATGCCATTTTTGGTCAAAAACTATTGATCACTCAGTGTGGTGCAGGCAGGTGTGCTTGTAAATCACCCATCATGAGATGGCCAAACAAGTTGAAAGAATCTCAAAAAAAAAATTCACTGAAGGTGAACGCAGCCTCTTGCAACAACACAAACTGGTACACTGATGCCAATGGGTTCCTAGAACACTTACCATGGGAGAAATCTGTACCACAAGGGCTGGGTCTCTGTCACTCTTCCCTTATAGGGTCCTACCGGTACCACCACAACATCAGGTATAGGATGGGATTGAGAGGTTCCCCTAGGGTAATTTTATATTCATAGTATTACAGTGAAGATAAAAGTAGGTTATGATTATCACAGGTCAGCCTTGGCTATTGATGAGCTTGCTCCCAGGGGTCTCTAAGCTAGTTCCTGCCTTGGTGGTTAGCTCTCCACTGCGAGTATCCTGGATAGACGGACAGCAGAGTTGCAGGTGTATCTAAGAGTCTAACAGGTGGGTGAGTGTAAAGTGTCCTACCTACAGTGCAGCCACTGGCTGCATTTGTGGTTCTGCACCAGCTGCTGTGGGCGTCAAGGGGCTCAGAGCATGTCGACAGGCCTAGAGTTTTGCTAGTCTAACCCACCTATTCTGTCAGCTGCACCTCCAACCTGCTGGGTGCCTGGAAAAATAGTCTCATTGCTATAGAGGTCTAACAACACAACAGCAACTCATGTATGAGGGGGACGAAAAAAAACCAGACTTTATTTATTAAAAATTGTGTATTTATTCTTACATGTGTAAAGTCCAGACACCTTCAAGGTACTCTCTGGATGATGCAGTATACCTGTTGAGATGCTTTTTCCACTGCTCAAAATGGTTTTTGAGCTTGTCCATTTTGGTGTATTTTAGGCTTCTGCCATTTTTTGTTTCACCTCTTCTACATCAGCAAAATGTTTCCCTTTGAGGAATTTTTTCATTTGGAGAAACAAAAAAAAAAAGTCATTTGGGGTGAGAGCGGGTGAATAGGGAGGGTGGGGCACAAGGGTCATTCCATTTTTTATCAAAAATTGCTGAACACTCAGTGCAGTGTGGGCAATGTGCTTGTAAATCACCCGTCATGAAATGGGCAAACATGTTGAAAGAATCTCCAAAATTAAAAATTCACTGGAGGCAAACACAGCCAGCCTCTCACAACAATGCTAGCTGGTACATGGATGCTGATGGGTTTCTAGAACACTTACCTAGCAGGGGAAGCCTGTAGCAGAAGGGGCCCACCCTCCAAATGATAATTCTGCTTTTTGGGGGCCCCCTCATATCCAAACCTTTCTAAGTCCAGCTCTGATGGCTTCTTACTCCAGCTCACTATAGGTCAGAAGACTTAGCACCTGAAGAACCAAAGGTAACTCGTGGATGCAGCTCGTACATTATTCATGTGTTTGAAAGAATCACTGTCTGGGTGCGAGAGCTGTGACTGTCTGCTTTCTTTTGACTAACTCCACACCATGGGGCAAATCACTCAACTTCCCTCTGTGTAGTAGAGGGTTATATGGTTCAAGGAAACATTCTCACTTGGGGATGAATAATGCATGTTATTGTAGGATTTGATCAGTTTGTATCTCACAAGGAAGTTGAGACAGGGGTTAGACCTCAGAGCTTCTGGGTAAGAAAGATACCTTGTTAAAAATGCATCTTCTGGGCCCCATCCCAGAGGTCCTGATTCAGGTCTGGGGTGGGCCCTGGAAACCCTGCATTTGCTTCTTCCCCACCCCAACTTTTTTTTAAAAGACAGATTCTTGTTTTTTTGCCCAGGCTAGAGTGTAGTGGCTCAGAAACGCCTCAGTGCAGCCTCAGTCTCCTGGGCTCAAGCGATCCTCTTGCCTCCTCCTCCTAAGTAGCTAGGACCACAGGTGCATGCCACCATGCCTGGCTCATGTGTGTGTGTGTGTGTGTGTGTGTGTGTGTGTATTTGTGTGTGTGTGTGGAGACAGGGTCTTGCTATGTTACCCAGTCTGGTCTCAAACTTCTGACCTTAAGTGATCCTCCTGCCTCAGCCTCAGCCTCCCAAAGTCCTGGGATTACATGCATGAGCCACCACGCCCAGCCAGAAATCTACATTTTAAGAAGCTTCCAGATGATTCTGGCGAAGGCAGCCTGGTTACCTCCCTCGGAGAATCAAGGCATTCATATTAGTTATTTTCTTGTAGGACTTTTGTAAACCTTAAAGTAGATCACAGAAATGCTTCGAATGGTACTTAACACATCACAAAATACTAATAAAATACAAATACTCTTTTCACTATGCTCCTCTTTCTGGGCTAGGTCTTGGGAACATAGCAGTGAACCAGGTAAATGTGTAGCTGCCCCCTAGTGCTCAGGGTGAAGGGAGGGTGAAGGGCTGTGGGGTCAGGGGTTTTGCCGAGTCCTGGGTTGGAATTGGAGGCGCTCTTCTGGGAAGCAGCCAGGAGCTTCCTACCCTTACCTGGCCCTAGAATTTCAACATAGGAAGACTTTGGGTATGGCAACTCATTGGAAGATGACAGCATACTTGTCTTAAAGACCTGTTTGCAGGGCTTTTTACAGAAGACGAAAGATCAGTGACAACTTCCTAGCCTCTGGTTCCCACAACTAGCAAAAGGGGCAACAGGCAGAGAGCTGCAGTGTCCCAGGCGCTGTACCAGGTCTCTTCACATCAACCGCATCTTTTAATCCTCACAACAACCTTGTCAGGCAGGTGTCACCCCACATGTTTATATGTGAGAAAACCAAGTCTTGGATAGAGGAATTTACACCCCAGGCTCCACAGCTAGAAAAATGGCAGCAGCATCTCACTCCAAAGCGGCTGTTCTTTCCAATACATGGTAAGAATGTATTAGGTGCAGCTTACAAGCTACCTTCAATTCTCTAAGCTCCAAGTCTTCTCACCCTCAGATACTCAGTTACTTCTGCAGCCCAGCCCCGGCATCAACTCATTCTTCCAGGTGGTTCCACGACTTGAGGCCAATACCCAGAGCCTACGACTCCACGCACCTCTCCCAGACTCAGAGCAAGAGCCACACCATGGTGCATGGGGGATGGATTCCTTGACAGTTTCCAAAGGGCCAGGTGATCCAGCCCGGAAGTGTAGGAAACTGAACTCCACAAGGAATGAACCTTTTTAGGACTGTGAGTTACAGCTGAGGCTCACTACATAAGTAGGTTGTACGCAGGTGAAGTTTGGGCTTCTAGTGGGCCCTCTTGCCGCCAAGAGTGGACCAGGTACACAGTGTGTTTTCACATTCCCCTCTCCCTTCTTCCTCCCTCCCCCACAGCAGTACCCAGCATCTGCCAATTCCACCCTTGTACTCATGTGACCACTGATCAGGCCCACTTAAGAATGATAACATGTGGCATTCAGATCTGTTTCTGTGATGGTTCACTTAGGACGATGGTCTCCAGTTGCGTAGGGGATGAATTTTGATCAATCATGAGGGGTGGGCATCAGGAGGAATCAATAGGTAAATTCCCTCTGTGCTTTCCTCCAGCCCTGTCCAAGAGACAGCTTCTAGGCTGAGTGACAGACTGGACTTTTGGACTCAAATCCTAGATCCATATGTTCCAACTGCGTGACTTCGGGCAGGCTACTTAACCTTTCTGTGCCTCAATTCCTTCATATGTCAATAAGAATACCAATAGTACCTCCCTCACGGGGTTTGGTAAGAGGAAGAGAGACAAGAGCCACCCTCCATGCATCCAGAACAGACCCAGCTTCCTAAGACTTAGAGATCCCTGGCACAGAACTTGATATGTGATAAGGACTTAGGACGTGTTAGCTATGGCAGGTTATTACTATGATTCCCGTGCTGAGCACCAAGCCCAGTACGGAAGAGCATCAGAAAATGCTTTCAGAGGGGTCGAATGCGTGGAGGCCTAAGCCACATTCTGGGGAGTGGAAGAAATCACAGGCAGAAACCAGATGCCCAGGCGAGTGTCTTACCCCAGATGTGCGTGGTCACTGTCCAGCGGTGTCCATCAGAGGACACTGCTCCAGCCTGCAGACATTCACGAGCACCCCCACCAGCTTCAGACGGAGGGGTTCAGATTCGTTTGTGTCAAATCATAGCTCAGCTAGGGCTCCTCCCTGGCCTCTGCAGCATGGTGGGCAATCCATGCAGCCCTGGAGTAGTCCACAAGACTCAACACGGACTGACCAGGTGGCTTTCACTTGGGGTGAATGGATGTTGGCCTCTTATTTGGTGAAACTGCAAGAATTTGAGATCCTCATTCCAAATGGTAGTTCTCGACCAACAGTGAAGCGCCAAATCAGTTATCTCAATCCAGATATCAATTATGCACCATCCCAGGGTAGGGCAGCTCCACACGGAGGTCCTCCTTAGCCAGACAGTGTGGCTCACTCTCAAGAAACAGGGCCTCCCAGAGCGAATGCAGGGAGCCTCTGCTTCAAAAGGCAGGAAGTTCCTCTCTGTGCAGGAGAGCTAGGTCCACCTGGGGCAAGAGCATGGGGTCTGACTCCCTGGGTTTAAGGTTCAAACTCTAGCTCTGTTACTAATTGCAAAGGGGGACCCCCAAAAATAGGAATATATTTATTAAAAATTGTGTATTTCTTCTTACATGTTTAAACTGCAGTCACCTTTAAAGTTCTCTCAGTTGATACAATACTCTTTTTTTTTTTTTTTTTTTGAGTTGGAGTCTCACTCTGTCGCCCACACTGGAGTGCAGTGGCCGCTCCCGGCCACCGCAGCCTCGACCTGCTGGGCTCCAGGGATCCTTCTGCCTCAGCCTACCAAGTAGCTGGAACTACAGGCACGCACTACCACATCTGGCTAATTTTTTGATTTACTGTAGAGACAAGGTCTCACTAAGTTGCCCAGGCGGGTCTCGAACCTGCGGGCTCAGGCAATCCACTCACCTCAGCCTCCCAAAGGCGCGGGATTACAGGCTGAGCCACCGAGCCTGGCCAAAAAAATTTTTTTTTTTTTTTTTTTAAAGTAGCCCAGCATGGTGGCACACGCTGTAGTCCCAGCTACTTGGGAAGCTGAGACAGGAGGATCATTTGAGCCCAGGAGTTCAAGGTTACAGGGAGCTATGATCACACCACTGCACTCCAGCCTGGGTAACAGAGCCAGACCCTGTTTCTAACAACAACAAAAAAAGTCATTGTCATTAAAGACACAAAGCAGGGGCACTGTACCAGATTAAAAGAGACCAAAGTAAAATGGCAGTAAAATGCAATTTGTGATTCTTGATGGTATCCTGGAAAAAATAAAAATACCTACAGAATGCTACATAATGTGATTACGTAGGAGAATGTCCTTGTTCTTAGCAGATATTTGCTGAAGTATTAATGGTGACATGTCATGATGTCTACAACTAACTCTTGAAAGGTTCAGCAAAAATAAATACATAAATTAGACAGACAGAGATAAAACACCAGAACAAAAAGGAGCACAAAAATAAGGCAACATGACCGGGCACAATGTCTCATGCCTGTAACCCTAGCACTTTGAGAGGTCGAGGTGGGAGGATTGCTTGAGCCCAGGAGCTCGAGACCAGCCTAGGCAACATAGTGAGACCCTATCACTACAAAAAATCAAAAAATTAGCCAGGTGTGTGGCGCGTGCCTGTAGTTCCAGCTACTTGGAAGGCTGAGGCAGAAGGATCACATGGGCCCAGCAGGTCGAGGTTGCAAAGGTCAAGAGAGAGCATGCCACCGCACTCCAGCCTGGCAGGCTAAGTGAGGCTGTAACTCCAAAAAAAAAAAAAAAAAAAAAAAAGTGAGGGGGAGGCTGGGCGCAGTGGCTCAAACCTATAATCCCAGCACTTTGGGAGGCCAAGGTGAGAGGACTGCCTGAGCCCATGGGTTGGAGACCAGCCGGGGCAACTTGGGGAGACCTCATCTCTACAATAAATCAAGAAAAATTAGCTGGGCATGGTGGTGCATGCCTGTAGTTCCAGCTGCTTGGAAGGCTGAGGTGGAAGGATTGCCTGAGCCCAGCAGATCGAGGCTGGTGGCTGTGAATATGCCACTGCCCTCCAGCCTGGGCAACAGAGTAAGACTCCCACTCAAAAAAAAAAAAAGTAACGCAGTGTATCTAAGCGAAAGAAAGATTTATAAATATTCAATGTACTGTTCTTGCAACTTGCCTTATATCTGAATATTTTTGAAAGATGGGAAGAAAAAAGGAATACAATACAAAGTATGCACAGTATATAAATGTACACTATAAGTAAGTGTACAGCCTTTTGTAGACCTTGTATTCTAACTACAGCTTTGTAGCACATTAATGAAAATATGAAGATTAAACAATAGCCAACAAAAAAAGAAAATGTCTCATAAAGGGTCCATGAGATGAATTATTTTATTTTATTTATTATTTATTTATTTTTGAGTTGGAGTCTCATTCTCTCTGTTGCCCAGGCTGGAGTGCAGTGACACGCTCACGGCTACCACAGCCTCGACCTGCTTGCTGGGCTTCCGCGATCCTTCCGCCTCAGCTTTCCAAGTAGCCGGAACTATGGGCGTGCACTACCCTGCCCGGCTAATTTTGGATTTATTGCAGAAACAAGATCTCGCCAAGTTGCCCGGGCAGGTCTCGAACCCTCGGACTCAGGCCATCCACTCACCTCGGTCTCCCAAAGTGCTGGGATTACGGGGTGGGCCACTAAGCGCGGCCGAGATGAATTATTTTAAATGTTATACAATTTACAACATATACAAACGACAATCGGGAAACAATGCAAATTTAACATAACTACTCCTAACATAATTTAATCTTTTCCCAGCAAAGGAAGTCTGAATTTTTCTGCACCTCTGGTTCACAACCATAAACAATTATACCTGTACATTCTAGTTGGCTGCATTGGAATTGTCAATAACTCACAAATCCAACCCACAGGTAAAACATATCCTAGAATAACTCATTTCCCAACTTCGAAGTAAGTTTTTGATTTCATTAAAAGGCTGCTTCAAAGTTACCGTAAAAATGGTTTCTATAAAAACACTTCTACCTGATCCAAAAAATAAAGTCAAATGAAATACACAGCCCAGCTTTCCTCTCAATTGTACACTAAACCGATGCCATGAAAAGGCAAGCAGCCTCACTGTAAGCGCTCACTACCTCACTGCCAAAGGTTCGAGAACAGAAGGTCAGGTACAATCCATTATTTAAAAAAAAAAAACCATGCTCCGCTCCCAAAATTCCAGCCTAACAACCACGCATCAAAACATGCCTGAGCGAGACTCGGGTCGCCGCTCCGAGAGGCCGAAGTTCCCAGACCAACCCCGAACCCCTCGCGCTTCTCTGGGGGCGCCGGCTCCTCACAGCGGGGCGGGGGGTTTCGGGGTCCACAGGCGGCGCCCCCCACCCCGA
Source organism: Tarsius wallacei (assembly GCA_963574415.1). Taxonomy (NCBI): domain Eukaryota; kingdom Metazoa; phylum Chordata; class Mammalia; order Primates; family Tarsiidae; genus Tarsius; species Tarsius wallacei. The sequence goes on along the minus strand of CAUYQG010101075.1, from coordinate 553 downwards.
CCTGCCGAGCCGCTGCGGAAAAGTGGCGACTCCGGCCTCTCCCGCCGCCCAGGACCCTCAGTCCTCGCGGCCTCTGCAGCCCCCGCCACTCGCCCTCTCGTCCCCGCCCCTCCCCGGCCCCACTCACTCTTCATCCTGGACGCAGAAGCCGGCCACAACCCTTGCCGACACTAAGGCGGAAAGGAAAGAGGCAAAAAGGTTGGACCCCGCCTCCTGCTTCCCTCGGTTGGGGTCCTGCACTAGGACCTCCGCCGTGGTCCCTCGATGGAGAGCGTTAGCATCCGGCCGCCATGTTGTGTCTGTCACCCTGGCAACCGTGGGGCCCCGGGCGCCCGAGGCTGTGGTCTGCGCCTGCGCAAAACATCCCGCCCGCCTACGCATGCGCGATGCGGCGCGTCACCTCTGCCAGGTCTCTAAGCAACCTCTCGCGTTTCAAAAATTTTTACTTTTTAGATTTATTTTTTTAATTTTTTTGTTTTTTGGCTTTTTAAAAATTTATTTATTTTAAAGATGTGGGGTACAATTCAGGGTTAGGTATACAAGCACTGATCAT
>CAUYQG010101073.1:0-18352 GCA_963574415.1 Tarsius wallacei | reverse complement strand
ATTGAAAATGGTCAGCGAGAACTTAGGAAAAGAGATACCCTATGTACAACCTCCTTTCTTCCTCCTCTTCTCTCACAGAAAAAGCCCTAACCTTGGAGATAATGTGGTCATTTTCTGTCTGAGAAACTATACATTCATCAGAATGAATCCATCCTTTCAAAGCATCTTCTTGTCTGGGAAATTTTTAGGGTACTGTTCCCATCTAACCAGTGTTATTCTTCTTTCAAACTTCTGGGTTCTTTGGATTTACCTGTGACTTCTAACTGTACAATTAAAAGCATTTCCCCCTGATGAAAAATTGCTTAAAATGCCTCAAAATGTGTTCTCAATGCAGCAGCCTCAGCAGCACTTGGGAACTTACTAGAAATGCAAATGCACTGAATTTGAAACTGTGGAACTGGGACCGACAATCTGTAGTTGTGTTGTGTTTGCTTTTAACAGACCTTGGGTGATTCTGAATCTCGATCAAATTGGAGAATCACTAGAGTTCCCCCTTCCTTCCCTGCTGATGACATTTTGGACTTAGGAGCTTGTGTCCCTGAAGTCTAGAGACAAATCTAGAAGGAGAAACAAGGAGAAGCTCTCTGAAGCTGAGGGCTGAGGACAGAGCAGTCAAGTCAGAGGCCTTGGCTTCCTGTCTGCTCCTAACCCAGTTCTGGCAATGGAGAACAACTCTTTGGGTTCCTAGTTCCAGCTTACTGTAACTGCACCCTGGTGGGTGAAAAACAGTGAAGGGGAGGGAGATATGTTATTTCCTCCAAAGAGAAGTCCAGCATGGGAGAGAAAGAAATGCTGACCCTCAGGCATAGAAAAAAGCTGTGAAGGGAGGACGAGTCAAAGGGGAAGATGCTGGAGGCAGGTTCCCCAAAACAGACAGGTAGAGGAACTCAAATATCATCCAGCAAAAGGCAGGTGGAGTGGGTGGCTTGTGTACCTTACTGAAAGTAGGAATATGTGTGTGGGGTGTGTGTGAGGGGTGTGGGGGAGGTGAATATGGTGGGTGTAAGAATTAGAGAGATGGGCTACCTGGAGGCATGTGAGGGATGTAGAGGTCTGGGGGGTGACTGATGTGGAGGGGCAAAGGAGGATCTAAATGTGAGAGGGTGGGTGGGCCTGTGGGGCTTTGAGAGGGTGCCTAGGAGTGTAGGTGTAGGGGTGAGGGCTGCGGATGGAAGGGTAGATATGAGGAATCTGTGAGGCTCTGTGGGAATGAAGGATGAGAAGTAGAGGGAGTGGGGGGGGGTAGGAGGGATTCGAGGGACTAGGAAGAAGTGTGAGGAGGTGAGGGTTTAGGGATTCTGGAAAGGTGAGGGTGTGTGCGGTACTAATAGAGGGAGGGAGGAGGTGAGGGGGAGGATGGAGAGGGAGTGGGTGAGCCTGAAAGGTGGGAAGGCCAAATGAATTAGGGATCTGATACTGCCTTTTAAAGAGTCGGGATCTAAGAAAATTCTGCGTAAGGCCCCTTCCCAGTCAGCTTCCCGCTAAATCAGAGAGGAACCCCAACCCTCCGACGCTCCCCCGGGACCGCCAGTCTCCCGCTCCCTGCAGGCACTGATGTCCGCAAGCGACTGATTAGCACAGGCTCGTTACACCCTGTTGGCAAATTAAGGGGCTCCTGAAATGTCAGGTGAGGACAAGGTGTGGGAACTTGCCCCGCCCCGGGCCCTGCATCCGTCTCTCAGGCCTGCGCCGCTCCATCCCCCTTCTTTAACTCTGAATTTATAGTCTTTAAATAAAAGAGGATTAAAGTGGAGGCCCAGACATCTAGAAGTCCGGTATTTTCCGAGACTGCCTGCATACAGGAACTATTTCTGCAGAGAGATCATAAATCTCACTTGCTGGCCCAGGCTTGGCAAGTCCCCTTCCAAATGCCCTCTGGAGTCCGGTCCCCAGCAGTACTGCCCTAGCCTTCGTCTTCTTTTTGCCAGGTAATGAGGGCCGGATGGCAGACGCCATAGGCGTTGGAAATCCAAGCACAAATAACTTGGTCAGAGATCATGACTCAAAACCGAGGTGAGAACTCGATTTCTCTGTTCCAAAAAAAGCTTGTCACCCAACAAGCATTGGCTGTTCTCTGAACCCCGACTCTAGCATGACCTGGCTACTTACACACCCAAACGGCACCTGGAATTGACGTTTCAATTTTAGTTCAAGTTTGGTTATTGATAGTTAAGTCCACATGCCTGCAAACCATCTCTACACTTTCGTGTGCAGAGTAGAGTGAAATTGATAGCAAATAATTGCTGAGGATTATTAGAACACTATAAACCGTGTCTACATCAATCAGTGGGAAACAACTACTTTTGAAGAACTAGAATGGGAAGAAGGTCTAGGTGTTCTCTCCTGTATTTCCAAGTCCTAAAATCTGACTTGACTTCATCTTATTTTCACTGCTTAGTAAAATATAAAAATTTCACAGATCATGGCAGCTGCCATTTTATAATCAAGTCAGTAAGAAAACTATTACTCTGAGGGTTAATGTATACTAGATAGAGGCATCTAACAGAAATTGGTGTCCTGAAAGTGCAATCATTTTACCTTTGAGGAATGTTAATTTCATATTCAAATGATTTTTTTAACAGAGAACCAGCAAATACTCAGCTCATAAGAATACACTGGTTACCTTAATTTTTCAAATCTAAATATAATTATATTTTTAATTTATTTGCTCTTAGAAAATTGTATGCCTACAAATGCTCAATTATTTCCAGAAATGATTAAAAAAAAAAGTTTTCTTCCTTTATTTCCCATTAAAGTTTGATAAGAACTATTTTGGCAATTGTGCTGTCTTCATTCATATCAATAAATTGCTATATGTCCTCTTGGACACTTCTAGATAAAACCACCTACAGATTTCATAATATAAGCATTTAATGGTATTTTACCTTTGGCCAGATATATGCACAAATTCCATATATCTGTCAGCGAAAATTGAACTGACCATTTTTTTAATCTTTGATTTTAGTCACTATGATTTGATAACTAAATGAATAAATAAACTAAGTATTTGAGCTATTGATGGCTAGGATAAATGGGCGATATGTCTTGTATACATGTAGATATTTTTCTAACTTGATATGTTTTTAAAAAATATATCTATTTCAAATTAAACAAATTCATACATTTCTTGAATTCCTAAGCTGATTTTTATAACGCTTAGACTGAAACGTAAGTCCCTTGTGTTAACCATCATGGATTGTATGTCCTACAACCTGATATACCCATAACCCTGAGCAAACTTCATCTACCACAAACACAGGTATAGGGAAGCAAAGACTAGAAACATATTACTGCCTTGTCTTCTCCATGTCACTGTAGACTATCTCAGAGAATAGAGTCCTAAAATGTGCATTTCTGTACCTTTAATTCCTAAATTCTCTGAAAGATTAAGGGATGGTGGGAAGTGGCAGAGAGAGAGAGAGACAGAGACAGAGAGAGAGAGAGAGAGAGAGAGAAAGAGAGAGAGAGAGAGAGAGAGGAGGGAGAGAATATCTAGAGTAGTTTGGTGGTAAAACAAAACAACTCTGAAGAAATAGTTAAGATAATAATACACTTGATAAAATGTACAAATACTCTCTGAGAATCAGAGTATGCCTTTTATGCTTATTTAGTTTTGTGCATTTCTAAACCTAAAACTACAATACACCGGCTACCATTCAGGTTTTGTATGAACCTTAAAGAACTGTTCTGAAGTGGTTTATACATATCACATTGTTAATTTAATAACAAGGGTAACCTAACAAGTCGAATCTGTTAGTTAAGAAATTCTTAAGGGGGGTTACTGAAAGATGGAGACCGTCTCCTTAATTTTCTTAGATGTCATTTACGTTCACACCTCTCTCAAACCTCCCCAAATTACGATTCTCCACTATGTACGTGTTCTTAGATTTTTTTTCTCTTTTTGCATTCTGACGTTATCATTACCTTTCTGCTACCTAAATTCGATGTGGAATGTGGCTTTTCTTAAACAAACTTGCCTCTACTCTGAACCATGACCCAATAGAGAGAAGGTAAATTTTGTCTAGGGATCAAGAACGAGAGCTTCTGAGGGAGGACTAGTGACCCACTCTCTACTCCACCTGAAGATAGTTAAAGGAAAACTGCAAAAGCCCTTGCAGACATTTGGAGAAAACACAGTGGCTCTCACACATTCGAATCTGCATTTCCAGACTGTGGCATGAATTGGTGCTACCCTGGTCAACTGCATCCCTCTGGACTGAAAGAAGTAAACACTCCTCTCTTTCAAAAGAATGACACTCCCTGAAGGAATACTGAAAATACCCTCATCCCTCGTCTTTCTTAATTTGTTCTCCCTGTCTCAGCAGTCCTATCTGCCAGCAAAATTAAGCCCTGGATTTTGGTGAGGTCTTACCATGTTGCTGATAATGAAAAGAATGTGGGACATTCTAAACCCAGCTAGAGACCACAGTCGAAGAAAGTCCTTCCCCCCCCCCCCTCCTGTCAAAGCTCAGGAAAATGCAGCCCAGTTCTCTAAATCATTTCAGATCTACAGAGTGAAATTTAAAAAGAAGGTTTAAACCAATTTTAGATTTTTACAAGGTGTTTTCTTCGCCTGTTAAAGTATTTGTTTTTATTGGAGGAAGTGTTCAGAACCATAAAGCTCAGGAATTGGAAAAACTTCCAAGTCCCATGGAGTCTGCAGAGCCCTGAGAGCCTCTTGGCTGGCCATGACTCCTCCAGGAACAATAAATCCTACAGGATCTTTATATTCATATCCAAATCTCCCCTTACCAATATATCCTAAGTATTCATCTTTCACAGCTTCCCTCACTCTCCCTCTCTCCTCTTTCCTCATCTGTTCCCATATTTGTGGAAAAGTCACTGGCAAGAGAATTACATTCATGTGCCCATTTGATCAAACAAGAACCTGTTGATTCCTACAAACACACACTTTCCTTCACTATTAGTTATGTTTCTTGTTATCGACTTTTGTGGGGGGGGGGGGAAGGCCAGAGAGATATGTGTATCTCACATTTAAATGAACTCCTATTTAGCCAGCAACTAGCAATCATCCGACATTAATTTATACGGTTTGTGCAAATACCTAAGCTATTTAAAAGGCTGCTCTGGGTCGTGTGTGGCAGGGAACATCTATCTGGTGAATAGGCAGTGTCACACGGTAGCATGCTCTCTTGTCAAGGCCGATTGTGTTTTAGGCAAACATTTGCGCAAACATAAAGGCAAAGGTCAAGGACTGTTCAGTCCCAGTATGTGCTAATTCACCTAGCGAACCAATGGGGCAAAAGTTGCATTTTATATGCTCGTCCCCGCCAGACCCAGGCACAGGAGTCGCTCCAGATAATGAACACAATCGCCTCCGATCAACGCCCTTGTCAATTTCTCTCCGGCTCCCTAGTCAATTTCTCCAGGCTTCCTCAGAAACACAACTGGCAAAGACGTGTTTGCCAACATCTGGATCAGCTCTGCCCAGCTTCTGGGCCAGCACGTGTTTATTCCACGTTTCTGGGTAGCAGAAGGCAAGTAATAATAAATAAAATCTGGCTCGCAGCAGACGCCCGCAGGTCGCTGTTTAAGTACTTAAATGAACGACCACTCGGCACCAGCGTCTGAGTATCCATGCCACGCAGAACCAACAATATTATTCAAACCGCAGAACCGAATCCCAAAGCCGCGGGTTAGTGGCAGCAAAGTGCACATAACTACGCATTTGTAACACTTGTCTGTGAAAATGTGTGCGCGCGCGCACTGGGAGCCGCGTTTCGAGTTTCTTTGGGACAGGTTCCCCTACGGTCAGCGAACACAGGGCACCGCTTTTCGGTGAAATATGCCTCCCACACGAATACAACCACACCATCTCCCACAGATCATTCCTAGTTATTTTTCCAGCCCCTAAAAAGAAAAAAAAATTACAGATGATTTCGAGTGGATGTCAACTTGAGCAACTCGGAAGTGGAATATTTTCAGGGTTAAACAAACGCGCGCACGCTCCAACCCGTAGGGTTTACTTTGCATCAATAATCATCTGGCGAGAACCAATGGCTGAGTTTTTGCAAATCGTCCATTTAAGGGAAGAGTTTTCTCCCCTGATAAACCCCAGAGTCGCAGATGTGCGCGTCCACAGGCAAGTCGTTTACACGTGCAAAATTCATTCCGGAGAGCCAGGCGAGCCACAGGCTCAGCTGCGGCGCGGCGCAGCGCTCGGCTGGGGCTACCGGGTCCCCGACTTGTTGCCTCTGCGGCCGGAGCGCGCCTCTCCCGGCCCGGCCACGCAGGGTGCGCGGGCCTCTGGGATCACGATGACACGGCTCGAGGAGAAAGCGCCTCCCTGTAAAACACCCACAAAGACAGAGCAATGTCGCAGGAGGCGGTCGTCCTGCAGGGGAGCTTGGAGTTACTTTCTCATCTCTTAAAAACAACAGAAAAACTCTCCCCAAAGTGCATTTTCACTGCGTTCCAAAACCAAACAGAAAACAAAAGAAAACGTAACTTACCCCGACCTGCCACAATACTACATTTTGAGCGTCCTTTTAACACTTTGAGTCTTCCTTTAGTGTTGCAGTCTTTTTTTTCCTCTTGCCAGAAACCAACTTTCAAACTATCTGCGGCTTAAAATATATACATAAAATAAAACAAAAAGAAAAAAAAGAAAAACGGTTTTCACTTTTTTTCTTATCTTGCCAGCTAGAATCTGCCTCCAATACTTCTTACTTCCTTCCTTACCAAAATTCCCTAAACACCACCTGGGCAGCTTCACAAGGCTTAAAGTTTGTGTGGTTTGTGTGAGCAAATGTGCTTGTGTGTGTGCGTGTGTGTGTCTGTGTGTGTGTGAGAGTGTGGGGAGTTAGTTGCTTTTAAAAAGACATCGTTGTCCTTCAGAGTAATAAAAGTGTGGCCCCCATCTTTGGGTGTGGGGATTTTACATGCACCTCTCATTTCAGTTAACTTTTTTCGAGCTGAGAAAAGCTGCTAGCTTACTTTCGGGAGACTTCGCTCGTTATTCATCTGTTTAGTCGCCTCAGAGGCACAAAAGCGGATCCGCGGCGTTATGAAAAATGGCCTGGGCGCGGAGAATGTCACAGTGGTCGGCGTATTATTTTAGCCTTCTTAAAAAAAAAAAAAAACTCAGGGAAAGTTTGCTTTTGATGAATTCAATAAAAGCAAAGCTGCAACGGAAGAGATTTTCAGCTAAAATCATACAGCATGGGGCAGAGCTTAAAACAGCCAGATGGCCAAAGGTAGAGGGACCCTCTCGGTTTCAAAACCCAGATCTAGAATTCCGCCGCTGAGCCTCTTAGCTTATTTAATCCCGCGTGTACCTTTTTTTTGCAATTGATTTCCCCGCTTTTTTTTTTTTTTTTACCTCACTTTTGGTACCCCACCCCAGAAGTTGTTGATGAGACCCCCGTCTTGGGATTTACAGAAGTCACTTTTTAATTTCCCTGTGGATAATAGAGTTAAACTTTCGAGCTCCAGCAGTCCAGAACGCGGCTAACTGCGGAGGCGGTAGGCGGGCTCAGGGCAGTCCACTATCCGGTTCCAGGTTCAAATTCTGAAGACTTTGACGTCTGGGGCACCTGAGGATTTTGAACATAAGACAAATATATTCATTCCAACTCCTCCCACCCACACCATTCCCACAGACGCGGAAAATCAGAAGAATTTGTCTCACCCCTCAACCCCTCAGCTGTGTACCCTCACGGATTCCCCTCCCCCCTACACACACACACACACACACACACACACACACACACATACACACACACATGCAATCCCAACCGAATAACATTGTATTGGTGCTAAATTTATCAGCATCTCTCTCCATAATTTTCTTAGGGGTGACAGGCACAAGTGGCTTCCCAGACTTTGGAATGGGGGTAATGAAATTAATATGCATTATATTTGTTCTTGGAGTCAGATGCTGACTAAACAGAAAAATGTGGGAAAGGGTAGGGTGAGGTGGAGGAGTTGGGAATTCCTTTCGAGATAAACTGGGATGGGCACGAGTGTTCGAATCCACCCACGATCCCATCCCTCAGAGCCAGCCCAGACAGTAATCAGTCAGTATTTAGAGTTTGACTGCCACCTCCAGGAAGGCCTCCGGATGGACCCCACCCTAGCTTGACTTCAGCTTTCCGTTCTGATGAACGGAGTGTGGCAGCAGACGGGTTTTCAAAGGATCTGGGACTGGGAACAACCCGCCCAGAATGCTACTCCACCCCCAACGCGGAATTGCAGGGTGTTGGGGCGTTGCGGGGCGTGGTGGGGTGGTTAGAGAGATCTGGAAGAGCGAGGATTGCCACTGAGAAATATTGGCTTTCATGAGCCTGCGGTGGAAAAAAGGGAGGTAAGGCTGAAGTGGATTTTTCTGAGGACAGCCAGTCCAAGGAGTCAGAACAGGGGCCCCTCTGGCGGTGCACTGCTTCAAGTGCCTGCTCTGACACTTCCAGGCTGAGTGCCCCCCAGCAAAGTGGTTTAACCACCCTCCCAACCCTCTGTTTTCTTATCTGTAAAATGGTCACAACATTTATTGTAGAGATGAGGTCTCACCAAATTGCCTTGGCTGGCCTCGAACCCGAGGGTTCAGGCAATTCTCTCACCTCTGCCTCCCAAAGTGCTGGGATTATAGGCGTGAGTCACCGAGCCCGGCCGGGATTTTTGTTTTAAATAGGACTGTGAGTGCAAAGCGCCTTTAGAAAGTGCGCAGTAGCCGGGCTCGATGGCTCAGCCTGTAATCCCGCGACTTGGGAGGCTGAGGTGAGTGGATTGCCTGAGCCCGCAGGTTCGAGACCCGCCTGGGCAACTTGGCGAGACCTCATCTCTACAATAAATCAAAAAATTAGCCGGGCGTGGTAGCGCGCGCCTGTAGTTCCAGCTACTTGGGAGGCTGAGGCGGAAGGATCGCAGGAGCCCCGCAGGTCGAGGCTGCGGTGGCCGGGAGCGGCCACTGCACTTCAGTCTGGGCGAGAGTGAGACTCAAACTCAAAAAAAAAAAAAAAAAAAAAAAGTTCGCAGTAAACACTTACTGGTGTGCTGTGTGTGTCCCAGCTGTTGTTGTTTTGATTATAAATGCGAGTACAGGCTTTGCTGCAATGGTATCACGGACTACAGGCTCCGAACCAGCGGTTCCCTGGCCCCGTGCCCTCGCTCTGTCGGCTCTGGAGGCTGAAAAGTGTCGAGGCTTGGACCCAGGGAGCCCTTTGGAAACCTCACCACTCCAGGATCGAACCCACAAGCTGAGAGGCTCTCTCGACCGCGTCAGCCAGGACCCAGCCGGGGCCTGGGGGCCCCCCTTTCTTCCCCCTGTGCCGGACTGCAGATCCCTAGGTACCTGTGGAAGCCCTGGGTGTATCCCCAACCCTGGTCGCATAAAGATGCCCAGACACTGGCTGGCAGAAGCCCTCAAAGCTGGATTGGAGAAGACCTTTTGGGAAAGAGGAGGCGCTCACTTTACTACTTTGGGGAAGTGAAGTGAAAGCCACCTGGGCCGGGGAAGCTGAGGAAGACGCGGGAGAGGCTGAGAGGACCGAGCCAGCGCACCCAGCTGACTTCAAGTTCACACCTGGACCTTCCCGCTCAAGTATTTTTTTTTTGCAGAGGACGCCGGGAGGAGACCTCCTCCGGGTGGACTGCTGGGGGCGGGGGGACCTGACTGGGAGTCGCCCTCCCCACTCCCCACAGCTGCGCCCAGGCCCTGGGAAAAAGGAGGTGTCGCAGCAGCTCGGAACTCAAGACACACCTCTGAAATATGCCGCCAAAATGAATAACTCCACACGGTAGAACAAACGAGCTAAAAACTCATAAGACAGGGGGCCGGCTAACTTCTACCAGGGCTTAGTGACACCTATGGGAGGAGTCCTTTGACCCCTTGGAGTTCCCCACTTATTTACGAGGTTTGAAGTGTAGATCGGTTGATTCCTGGTCTCCAGCGGATCTGAGCAGTGAGTGAGGACTAGACTTCCTGTCAAAGTCTCATCTACCTTGACGGCCACAACGACTCCCAGGGCACCTCGCGCCCTGACTCAAAATGGAGCCCTGCATGGCACCCGAGTTAGAAATGTGCAAATACCCCATGTCCCCGAGAGAAAAGGGTGCCCGGAGTCCAGTCCCAGCCCAGGCCCTCGCACCCTCCAGCCTTCCAGGGAAGCTGGGGTTCAGGGCTGCCGACTTAGGACGCGGGCGGCCCTTCCACCTCCCACCCCACCCCCACTGCTAAGGCTCCTGCTTCTGCAGGTGACAGCATTCCCAGACTAGCGTCACCTGGAATATTTACACCCCGATGAATGCAGATGGGAGGGAGAGGAATTCCAGGACAGAAGTTTTTGTCTCGGTCGTTTGTAAATAGAGAACATCGATGGAGTTTAACGGGAAGGTGTCTGTCGTTTAAACTCAGAAGAACAAACCGCCTGTGATCGTCAGAGGCGGGTGGGAGTGGGTTGGAGCTGATTTAAATATTTGTCCTAACAGACCGCCGACCCACTGGGCTGAGAGTTTCTTATGATTAATGACTGGACTTTGCTTTGCGCTTGACAATGTTAATGAAACTATCGGAGACTCTGCCCACTGAAATACACGCCCAGCTCGGACATAATGAATTGTGGTCCTTCCAAAGAGCTCCTTTCGCCTTAGGTTTTGCGCACCTTATTTGGGAGACTGCGTCGGGCCCCCAAAGTTTTCGCAGGACACACCCCACCCCCACGCCTAACCCGCATCTCCCTCTTTCTTAATTCTCTCCTGACTATGGCTTTTTGAAATGGTCAGTATCCATTGAAAGGAACTTGGGCGTCGGGTGGCTGACGTTCCCGCCTGAGGTGGGGTTCTGGCATTAATTGTCCCAATAAATTGAGATATACTGTGCATAATGCAATAGAGCAATATGGTTATAGTCCACGTGTATGACTTAATTAAGCTATTTGCAGCTTGATGCTGCAAGTCAACGGGTGTGCAAGTGGATTAACAATTGCTGGCTCCCTTATCCTCAGGATGGCGCATAATTACTTTACTAGCAGTACATATCAATTTTTGATGATTGCAAAAGCCATGTTCACTTCACCAAGAAACCTCTTTATAACTCTCCGTTGTGTATTAAAAAAAAAAAAAAGTAGTGTTTGGAAATATTTTGAAGTCACTCTCAATATTTTTATAGGTTCTGATTGCGGCCTTTAATGGGCCGCTGTTCTATTTCTGATGTATTTTTTATAAAGGGGCAAAGGCTAAACTCTAAGTTTGCGCTGAGGGGGAATAGGAGTCCCCCTCTTCTCTCCACCCAGCACACGCCTGGCGCCTATGCCGAAGCTAGGTTGGCAGAAGAGGATGCAATGGACCGGTACAAGGGTTTGCAGCAGGGCAGCCACCTCTAACACTGCCTGTCTGGCCCTCACCCCACCCCTCCACACCCCCTCACACACACCCCTCCTCCACTTTGAGGGCTGTGAGTGCCCAGCTCCTCCCAGCACCCCATTCCCTCTTCTTCCCACAATGTCCTGAATGATGCACACCCCTCATGGGCCAGGCTGCTGGAAGCAAAGAGTCCGGTGTCCCCGCAGGGTAGTGTGTACTCACACGGGTTGATGAAATTTGCAAGAGAGCTGATAAAATTACCCAACCTGATGACAGAGCATGGACATTCCTACTTCCTGGGCTTCTTGCCCTTTGTTTTGAGTCAGATGGCTCCAAAGACCCAGCTCACTTCCACTCTGGCTGGGGATGGGTGGCCACAATGTGCATTTGTTCCATGTGATTTACTATTTGAATCTTAAGTCAAGGTTTATCATTTGACCTTTCTGGGTTGAACTAAATTCATCACCTATAATTTTATTAAAAAGCCCAGTGGCCATCAATCATAATGAGAGCATGGGGAGCCAACATTTTCCAGGAAAATGTGTCAGCTTCACGGGCGCATGGTGCTTTCCCCATCCTTCTCCTATTCTGGGCTGAGCAGGCACATAGCTGTGACTCCTCTGAAGATCCAGGGTTCATGAAGCCCCCCATAGTTTGATGGCATTTGAGAGGAGAGTTTTTGCTTTTGTTTTTTTCTTAACTAGAATCAGAGCTAGGTTAGATGGTGCCCATTCCCTGACTTAAGCCAAGTTCTAAATTGGTTCCCTGCCTTAGGATTCATGAGATGGTTTGGCAAACTTTGTGTTCCAGCCTAAATCCAAAAGGAAATTTTATAACGTTCCAAAAGGTGAAATTGGGATCAGGGCTACTCTTCCCCCATTTCTGACGGTGCTGCCATAAATCACTCTAAAATTACAGTATATTTCAGCCCACACATATGTCAGAATAGCCATGTTATTGCCTGCTGGTAAAATAGATGCAACAGCAGTCTCATTAAAAAATTTAAGAAGGGTAAAAATTTCCAGTAGTATTTTTCAACACAACTCAACATTGGCTGTTTAAAAGTAAGGTTGCAGAGTCCCTGTTTTGAATGTTTCCCGGTCAAAGTCTATTTGTTCTTATACCTGAAGCAGGTGATGTTTCTGCAGAGACATCTGAATGACAGCGGGAGTGAAGGACAAATCTAATAAAGCCTAATAAAGCGTGAGCGTCAAAATGTCATTAAACTTACAAAGATGAGACTCAAAATCACCAAAAAGGTAAATGTCTTCATTAGTCTGATCTCTGAAGACTGTCGAACATTTCATTAATTTATAATTTATGATTGTTTGACAAATATTGAAAAGTATGTAAATATGAGCAGGATAATGTCTTTTCTGCGGGAGATGAGGAAATGACCCAAACTGTACGTGCCTGCAAGATTACACACAGGACCCAGCTCCCTGTTATCAAACTGTGCCGCCCCTTTAGCCAACATATTGTGCAAGTGACAAGTGAAATAGTGCAGATAAACCAATGGTTTAAAACGTAATAAAGACAACAGCCATTTGCATTTTTTACATTTTATTACAAAGGTAATTTACTATGACACATTTCTGAATGTAATTTATGAAAACATGTTAAAGCAATTACATCGTGTATACAGCCCTCAGAGCTACAAAATTCAGATAAATAATAATATTATAGATCTTTAGAGAGTTTCACTATTGAAAACATATCATAAAGGGAATCCTTTATTTCAAAAATGGGTTGTATGGGAGAAAATAATGGCATTAAAATTTAAACTTAAGAATACAATCTTGAAGAACAATAGAAAGTAAATGAATAATATATTCTTTGCTGGAGTTGCAAAATTAAATCTTCATGATGACAACTTGCTTATTTCACAGGGTTTATTATCAATATATCTTTTTTTCCTTCCTGGAGTAAAGGTTAGGTGCAAACTATAAAAGGCTTCCAGGAGGGAGATACAAAAAGAATGTCTGTTTACTTTTTTTTCCTTTCAAATTTCTGAGTTCAATTCCTTTTTTAAAAAATTTCTTTTCTGAAGCTCAGGACTGTGCTAGTTTTGAAAAGTAAAAGAGAAATCTATTCCCTGATGGTCAGTACTCTCTAAACCAATCCTTCAAGCACATCAGCCTGTCAGGAGTTATCAGAATGGGAGAAAATTCTAGGGAGGAAGAGGAAAAATGCATTTACAAAATAACGTATAAAATAGAAAACTGGAGGCATTTTATATCTCCCCTCACACCTCAATCATTAATTTACATTAGAGTGGCTCCATAATATTAAAACTGGGGGTGCATCATTATATACTATATCTTCAACCTCCAACTATTCTCATCAACTTTTGAAAAGAGAGAACCTTTGTTCCTTCTGTATTTGTAAGTACAACACTTTCCTTAAACAGTGCAGCTTTAAAAATTCATTTTAATGCAAGCCTGAAATGGGACCTTTTTTCTGCCTATGGGGAAATGCTCTGGGGTTTATTCCACAACCTTGAGACAATCTACAAGACCTACTGTAGCTTTACCTGAAATATCCCCTAGGGAACATCACCTACTGTGACAGACTTACAGCCACAATCGCCCTCCCAGCTGTATGAAATCTCTTCAAGCTAAGAAAACAGGCCCTAGACACATCTCAGATCTGAATTGTGTGCCATGGGGAGCATCTGATAGTCCCCAAGAGTCTTCTCTTTCAGTTGGGTGTCCCAGAAGCCCACAATAATTGCCCTGCCAAGCTCTACCCTCCACTCCCGTTCGAACACTCAGCACCCTCAAGTGTGGGTGTGGATGCAGAGGTACCGGGAGCTTTGAAGCATGCCGTGCCCCTAGAGCCCCATTCAGCTACCAAAGGTGGGCCGACGTGAAAGGATGGGCCATGGCTGGGTCCAGGTGGCCAACTCCCTTGCGCTAGCAGTGGGCAGGTGAGTCCCAGGTCTAGAGAATCAAACGCGCAAAGTCCCTGCCATGAACTCTTCTTGCTCGACCTCGCCTCCTAGACTTTTTGCGATCCAACTGGTCACACAGCTGACGCTCCTCTTACCCTCAAGCGAAGCTCGCACACCTCTCCCGCCAAAGATCTAGGGAGTCCGCCCCTCTGGCGGACACACAGGCAGCTCAGAGGGCTTGAGCTCCGGGACGCTATCACTGATCCCTCCCTTGTCTTTCCTTGGTGTGAGTCACCCTTCTACTTTGCGCTACAGCGATTCTCACTTTGCCACCAGGAATTGCCCCCTGCCCCCAACTCTAACCCAGCGGAGGCCCGGGCCCCAGCCAGATCTCTGAGCCTCCTCCATGACCCTCCAGAGCTCGACTGGGCCAGGGGGTGGGCTGTGAGTTAGTTTTAACCAGGGTTAAGTCAGTCCTCGGCTCCAGCCTTTGTCTCTCTTGGAATGTTTAGGGGCTGCATATGCTTTTGTGTTGCAAACAGCAAGCGGGGTCCCCAGGAGTCTCTGACCTCGTGCCTTGGCGGGAGCACCGTTTCCCTGGACAACTGTGGCTGGGCTGAGCTGGCCTCCGGGCCGCGGTCTCTCGCTGGCTCAAGGCCACGCGCGCGGGCACTAGCGCAGACACGCGCCTCCGCGAGCAAGCAGGAATAAGTTCCCTCTTTCGTTAAAAAACGAAGGGAGAGAAGGAGGAGGAGGAGGAGAAGAAGAAGAAGAAGACGACGAAGAAGAAGGCAGAATAACAGATTTAAGAATGAGTTTCACAGATGGTAAACTACGTGCGTTCCTGGACTACAAGAATGGGAATGGGGGCTCAGTAAAGAGAGGCGGCGAGGGAAAAAATGATACCTGCTGGTGTGTCGACTCCAATAGACAAACAATCTCCTAATAATAAATGAAACAATGAAAGGGCTTCATTGTTTCCTATGAAGCTTTCCGTACATGACCCCGTTTATAGCTGCAGCGCCATGTTTTGATGACTTATAGTATGTGTAAAAACAAACTTTCCCGCGGTGTTTTTTTTCCCCCTCTTCTTCTCCGCTTGTCAAGTTTTTCTTGCCAAACAGTCAGATGATTTTAAAAGGCAAAGCAGTGGAAGGAAAACCGTCCACCACCATCACCACCCAAGAAATGATAAATAGCGTCGCATAGCTAATCGCTGGAGGGCGCGTTTACCAATTCATAATCATTTATTCTTGGTGATGTATGGCTCTTACTCCTAAATCTGAAAAGCTTCTATTTGAAGGTGTAAATAGCTTCTTTTTTTTTTTCCTTCCTGCAGTAAACCTTCCTGCATTAGTAGTGATTGATCTCATGTACAATTCGTCCCAGAGTGCTATTTTACAGGGGGAACACTAGCTTTTGGAGATTAACTGGGGAGTCTGTTACATATTAATGAAGCCGGGAGATATACTAACGTTTTGGTAATTTAGTTATTTGTGTCTATAGCTATCGTCGTTATTTTCCTTTAGACCCCTGCAGTTGCTATCCATGGAATTAAAAAGTGGTCCTTAGAATTTTTTTCCTCTGGCAACTAAATGCCATTTAATGTGAAAAACAAATGTTGACTTCTCTCTTGAAGGAAGTGTGTTTCTTGGCAAGACATCAAAGTGTTTTAAACTGATTCGTGGGTTGTGTTAGTTTTCCTACCCAGAGCCTGCGCTAAAGTAAAAACTGGGAAGAAAAAAACATGCCTCAGAGAGTCTCTATCCAATAAAAATGATTTGATCTTCTAGGATGAGGGAAGAAAATTAAAGCTCTAGGAGAAAAGTGTTCTTGACAAGAGGTGCCCAAAACCATTTGGAAATCCGGAATCAAAGGTTGGGAATGGGGGTGAGGGAGGAGGAGCAGAGGTTGTTCATTGATTTGCAACCTGATAATTAATATCCCACCAAATGAGACATCAACGTCATTAATGCCTGTGTGTTCTTGGAGAGAGACTCTGAGTGAATTCCCATCCCAAATGAAAGCCACATCCGGCAGAGGTTGCCTCACGGCCCAGGATAAAATGGAACGAATCCTCGATTTTCCTGTAGGAGTTTTATAGGCAGGGAGTGTTCCTAAAATGTTCTCTGGCTTCCCACGAAAGATGGGAGGTGAGGGGCTGTCTCCAGATGCCCCACCCCCAGCCCTAAATTCCCTGGGTCTTGTAGTGAACTCAGTACCACGGAGCATTGAGGACGTGGGATGAGGAAGAAACAAAAGTGTTTGCAAAACGCAATGGCCAGAGTGGCGTGAGCTCCGCACCTGCATAAAGGTGGGCTACTCACTTCCACTTCCACGAAGTGCCTGCTCAGTTCAGGAGAACTCAGGGGATCTGCATTACATCCCCAAGGGACACACGCGACCATAGGTTCCTAGAACATGAATCTTAGCCCTATTGCCCTTCTGACCGCCCACATCCCTACCTCTCCAAAAAGGGAGGCCCCGCTCCATTCCCCTCCCACAGGGGTTATCACCACCCTCCTCCCAGAAAGCCCAGATCTGGAGCTCGGGGTGGGGGATGGGGGGGAGTGGTCTTCCAGCCCAGTGTTTGCTGAGAGAGCAGCTTCAAGAACCAACACTTTCTGGAGTCACGAAAGGCTGACGCGATAGCGCCAGTTGGCCGGGGCGCGCCCCTTTTGTTTTCGGGGGGCGATTTATGTTCTTTATAAAATTGTGGTTTGGAAAAATAGAAAGGGCCTTGAAAACGTTGTTACAATGAAAAAGGGACAAATTAGAAGACATTTTCCGTGATCAAAGGCGAGAGGGAGAGCGCGCATGGGCATTCACAAAGCTTGACTTATTCACTCCCCTCCTTTGCAAGCCAGGGCAACAAGCGTGTCCCCCATTGACAAGGAGCCCTATTCAGACTGCAGGTGCGAAGTGGGCCGGCGCGCCCGGCCACATTATGTCAAGGTTGTTGGAGATTAGTGTTCGGCCTTAATAACTAAAGCACTTGATTTACATTGGAAAAAAGCCCCCTCAGCCGTGAAAACAAAATCGTTGAACGCGTGATCATTGCGAGGGCGGCTGATATCCTAATACTCGCATTGTTCTCGGTCCGGCCCAGGCGCGCCCCGGCTGCCTCAGGAAGGGTGAGGCCTGGGCTGTTGGTCATGGACCAGGTCCGCAACCACACACCCTGTCAGGGTCTCTGAAGAAAAGGTGATGGGGGAAAGTTGTGGTGGAGCTGAGGAAGACAGAGTGGGGACTTCGCTGAGAATACATATCTGGGATCCTGACACTGGCAAAGCCTGAGACCCCAGAATAATGGGGGACTTCAGGGCTTTGACAGGTTTAACAGTCACATGTCCCAAGGCTGAGGTGCTGTGGCTTTACTATGGAGGAAGAGCCTGAGAAACTGTCTTGTGGTGTTGTGGGCTAGAACAATTCTCACAGGTGAAGTAATTGGGAGTAACTGGGGAGCTGAAGATACTTACAAAGGACTGAGCCTCTTCCACTGAGTTGGGCTACCTCCATGAAGACGATGGAGTGTTCAGGTCAAATTTATTTCCTCCAGGAAGAGCCTACCTCAAGCCGGGCTCGGTGACTCAGCCTGTAATCCCACGCCTTGGGAGGCTGAGGTGAGTGGATTGCCTGAGCCCGCAGGTTTGAGACCCACCTGGGCAACTTGGTAAGACCTCATCTCTAAAATAAATCAAAAAAATTAGCCGGGTGTGGTAGCGCGTGCCTGTAGTTCCAGCTACTTGGAAGGTTGAGGCGGAAGGATCACCGGAGCCCAGCAGATCGAGGCTGCGGTGGCCAGGAGCGGCCACTGCACTCCAGTCTGGGCGACAGAGTGAGACTCCAACTCAAAAAAAAAAAAAAGCCTACCTCAGTAAAGCACAAAACAACATGCAGCCCATGCTTGGGTCTCTTTGCACGTTTACAGTTTTGTTTTCCCGGGTATGAAAGAGTAGGGGTGAGCAGTCCACCTTGGCCTTGATCCTGTCGTCTTCTGTGCAGATTCCAACCCTGCGGGGGGGGGGGGGGCGGGGGGGGGGGGGCGGGGGGGGGGGGGGGGGGGGGGGGGGGGGGGGGGGGGGGGGGGGGGGGGGGGGGGGGGGGGGGGGGGGGGGGGGGGGGGGGGGGGGGGGGGGG
>CAUYQG010101072.1:0-11166 GCA_963574415.1 Tarsius wallacei | reverse complement strand
TAAAAAATTAGCCAGGCATGGTAGTGGGCACCTGTAGTTCCCGCTACTTGGAAGACTGAGGCGGAAGGATCACCGGAACCCAGCAGGTTGAGGTTGCGGTGGCCAGGAGTATGCCACTGCACTCCAGTCTGGGCGACAGAGTGAGACTTCAACTCAAAAAAAAAAAAAAAATCAAGTTAAAAGCAAGAGGTCTTTTTTTACCCACCAGATTGGCAAAACTAAAAAATAAGTAAAATTGAAAGCAAGGGCTAGGCTCAGTGACTCATGCCTGTAATCCCAACACTTTGGGAGGTCAAGGCTGGCGGATCACTTGAGTCCAGGAGTTTGAGACCAGTCTGGGCAACATAGCAAGACCTTATCTCTAAAAAAAAAAAAAAAAAATAGCTGAGTGTGCTGGCGCATGCCTATAGTCCCAGTTATTCGGGAGGCTGAGTCAGAAAGATCACCTGAGCCCAAGAGGTCAAAGTTTCAGTGAGCTGAGATAGTGCCACTGCACTCCAGTCTGGGTGACAAGTGAGACTGACTCAGAAACTTTAAAGGAAAGAAAAGAAAAGAAAGAAAAGAATACCCAGAGTTGGTTGTGGCTGGATGGAAAAGGCCACACTCACACATTCTTGATGGGAGTGAAAACTGTTACAAATTTTTAGAAAGTTATCTAGTTCTATCTACTAAAATACACATACAGAAATCCCACTTTGAGGAATTTATTATATAGAACTTCAACATCTGTATATAAGGATGTTCATTCAAAGACATTTATTCAGTCGGGTGTGGTGGCTCACACCTGTAATCCCAGCATTTTAGAAGGTAGAGTCAAGAGGATTGCCTGAACTCAGGGGTTCAAGACCGGCCTGGGCAACATGGTGAGACCTCGTCCCTATATTAAATCAAAAAATTAGCTAGGCGTGGTGGCATGCGCCTGTAGTTTCAGCTATTTGGAAGGCTGACTTAGAAGGATCGCCTGAGTCCAGCAGGTCGGGGCTGCAATGGCCATGAATGTGCCACTGCACTCCAGTCTGGGCGACAGAGTGAGACTCCAACTCAAAAAAAAGACATTATTCAGCATTATTTGAAATGCCAAGCACCTGAAGTATCTACCAATTGGGAAATTTTAAAATGCCAGGTGGTACATCCTAACTAAGAAGTATTATGCAGTTATTAGAAGAGGCAAGATAGAGAAGTTTGGACCTAAAAGGATGGTCATGAGACAAGCAGTTGCTCACGCCTATAATCCCACCACTTTGGGAGGCCAAGGTGGGAGGATCACTTGAGCCCAGGAGTTCAAGACAAGCCTGGGCAACTTGGTGAGACCTCGTCTCTAAGAAAATAAAAATAAAATAAAATAAAATAAAATAAAATAAAAAATTAGCCAGGCATGGTGGCGCATGCCCTTAGTCTCAGCTATTTGGGAGGCTGAGGCGTAAGGATCGCCCGAGTCCAGTAGGTCAAGGCTGTGGTGAGCCATGACGGTGCCACTGCACTCCAGCCTGGACAACAGGTGAGACCCTAACTTAAAACACACACATGGCCGGGCTCGGTGGCTCAGCCTGTAATCCCGCACTTTGGGAGGCTGAGGTGAGTGAATTGCCTGAGCCCGCGGGTTCGAGACCCACCTGGGCAACTTGGTGAAACCTCATCTCTACAATAAATAAAAAAAAAATTAGCTGGGCATGGTAGTGCGCACCTGTAGTTACAGCTACTTGGAAGGCTGAGGCGGAAGGATCGCCGGAGCCCAGCAGGTCGAGGCTGCGGTGGCCGGGAGCGGCCACAGCACTCCAGTCTGGGCGACTGAGTGAGCGAGACTCCAACTCAAACACACACACACACATACACACAGGAGAAATAAACATTTGCAGGTAGAAATATGATCGCATAGAATTTTATAACATAGAGAAAGGTATAAAAGCATAAACTCCAAACTGTCAAACACTGATGACCCCAGTGGGGGTGGAGGGCTGGAAACCAGCTGGGAAGGGAAGGTGATTAGTTTTCTCTTTATACCTTTTTATGATTTGAATTGTGCCAGTGATCACATATTAAAGCTGCCATAATGCCTTATGTTGAAGGAAGGAAGCCAGGCTCAAAAGGTTACATGTTATAATATTCCAGGTATATGGCCTTCTGTAAAGACAAAACTGTGGTGATGGAGGACAGATTGATGGTGGCCAGTGGCTAGGGACCCGAAGGGAGTTCCTTTGTGGTAACAGAACTGCTCTGTATCCTGGTCATAGTCCTGGGTACACAAATCTATACATATTCTAAAGTTCGTAGAACTGTACACCCAAAAAGGTTAGTTTTACTGTACAATCATTTAAAAACTAAGATCAAAGTTGTCTAAAAGCTAAATAAAGTTTTAAAATTAAGCCGGGCTCGGTGGCTCAGCCTGTAATCCCGTGCCTTGGGAGGCTGAGGTGAGTGGATTGCCTGAGCCCGCGAGCTCGAGACCCGCCTGGGCAACTTGGCGAGATCTCATCTCTACAATAAATCAAAAAATGAGTCGGGTGTGGTAGCGCGCGCCTGTAGTTCCAGCTACTCGGAAGGCTGAGGCGGAAGGATCGCCGGAGCCCAGCAGGTCGAGGCCGTGGTGGCCGGGAGTGGCCCCTGCACTCCAGTCTGGGCGACAGAGTGAGACTCCAACTCAAAAAAAAAAAAAGTTTTAAAATTAAGTTCATTTTTTAAAACAGAAAATATAAGGAAGCAGCTTTCGGTTTGGTTGATTTTCTGCACCATACAAGTGCTCATATTTTTTAAATTTCTGTCTGTGTCTTTATTATTTCGTTGCAACTTTCATTACATTTGATTTGCTGTTCTGTTTTGAGATGGCTTGTTTTTTTTTTTTCTAAGTTGGAAGCTTAAATAATTGATTTTCAGAACATTTTCTAATTTCTTTTTTCTCCTTTGACCTGTAGGTTATTTACAAACGACAACCCATGCAATGATATGGATGAATCTCCGTGGAGTCAGGTCAAATATAACAAGCCAGACTTGGAAATGTACAGGCTTTATGATTCTATTTATATGAAGTACAAACGTGCAGTCAGACTTAACCTACACTGTTAGAATAAGGATAGTAGCAGACTGGATACAGTCAATCACACCATAGTCCCAGCACTTTGGGAGACTGAGGTGGGAAGATTGCTTGAACACAGGAGTTCAAGACCAGCGTGGGCAACATAGAGAGATTCCATTTCCACAAAATAAAAAATAAAAAGGCCGAGCGCGGCAGCTCAAGGCTATAATCCCAGCACTTTGGAAGGCCAAGTGAGAGGATTGCCTGAGTCCACGGGTTCGCGACCAGCCTGGGCCGCATGGTGAGACCTCATCTCTACAATAAATTAAAAAAAAAAAAATTAGCCGGGCGTGGTAGTACGCACCTGTAGTTCCAGCTACTTGGAAAGCTGAGGTGAAAGGATCACCTGAGCCCAGCAGGTCGAGGCTGGGGTGGCTGTGAGTGGGCCACTGCACTCCAGCCTGGGCGATGGAGTGAAACTCCAACTCAAAAAAATAAAATTAAATAAAAATAAAATTTTAAAAATTAGCCAGGCATGGTGGTGCATGCCTGTAGTCCCAGATTCTTGGGAGACTGAGGTGGAAGGATCACGTGAGCCTAGGAGGTTGAGGCTGAGTGAGCCATGATCGTGCCACTGCACTCCAGCCTGGGCAATGGGCAAGACCCTGTCTCTAAAAAAATGTTTTTGAAAAAGAATAGTGGTGACCAGGCTCAGTGGCTCACATCTGTAATCCCAGCACTTTGGAAGGCAGAGGCGAGAGGGTTGCCTGAGCCCAAGGGTTTGAGACCAGCCTGGGCATCTTGACCTCATCTCTACAACAAATAAAAAAATTAGCCGGGCATGGGGGCGCGTGCCTGTAGCTCCAGCTACTTGGAAAGCTGAGGCAGAAGGGTCGCCTGAGTCCAGCAGGACAAGGCTGTGGTGGCCGTGAAAGTGCCACTGCACCCCAGTCTGGGCGACAGGGTTAGACACCGACTCAAAACGTAAAAAAAGAAAAAGGATAGTGATGACTTCTGGGTAGGGACAGGAGAAAACGTCTGGGGGTTGGTAATATTTTGTTTCTTGATCTGGATCCTGACTGCATAAAGGGTTCAGAGTGTTAAAAATGCATCAGGCTGTCCACCTTCCTGTGTTTTGCTGCATGCATGTCAGATTTCAAGATAGAGAGTTTAAAACACAGAAAATGAGTCAGGCACGGTAGCGCTCACGCCTGTGATCCCAGCAATTTGGGAGGCAGAGGTGAAAGGATTGCCAGAGCCCAGGGGTCCGAAACCAGCCTGGGCAACTTATTGAGACCTCAGCAGGTCGAGGCTGAAGTGGCCGTGAATGTGCCACTGCACTCTAGCCTGGGTGACAGACGAGACTCCTACTCAACAAAAAAACATAAAGTAAAATGAAATAAAATGAAACATACAAAGTGATGGGGAAAGGCTCGACCACAGGAAATCCCCTGAATTTTGGCCACACCAGACACTGGGATCCGGGGCGCAGGGCCGCGGTCCACTCACCTCCCACGCCCGTCTTCTGCTGCGCCACGTAGGACTCGAAGCGCAGGCGGAAGCGGTTCTCGCCGCCCATGCGGCCATGCGTGCCGTCATCCACCAGGAGGAAGGCCGAGTAGTTGTAGTCCAGGTGAAACTGGACCCCATCCTCGGGGTCGCCGCGCCACCGGTACCCCGCAGGGAACGAGCCCTGGGGACAACCGGTCAGACCAGAGTCTCTCCATCAGGGCCAGGAAGGCAGACACAAGCCACTCCTCCCCTTTAGCCAGACGTCCACGCCTCCAGCCCCTCCTCCCTCAGACCCGGGAGTCCAGACCCCCAGACCCTCCTCTCTAAGACCCAGGAGTCAAGCCGGGCTCGGTGGCTCAGCCTGTAATGCCGTGCTTGGGGAGGCTGAGGTGAGTGGATTGCCTGAGCCCGTGGGTTCGAGACCTGCCTGGGCAACTTGGTGAGACCTCATCTCTACAATAAATCAAAAATTAGCCGGGCGTGGTAGCGCACGCCTGTAGTTCCAGCTACTTGGAAGGCTGAGGCGGAAGGATCGCTGGAGCCCAGCAGGTCGAGGCTGCGGTGGCCGGGAGCCGCCACTGCACTCCAGTCTGGGCGACAGAGTGAGACTCCAACTCAAAAAAAAATAAGACCCAGGAGTCAGGCCCCAGCCCCTCCTTCCTCAGACCCTGGAGTCCAGGCCTCCAGCCCCTTTCTTTTCCAAGTCCCCTGGGTCGCACCTTGGGGTTGGTGAGGCTGTTTCTATTCCGGACGACTCCCCAGGGGGCCACACCCATGGCCACCACCTTGGTGCACCCCGTGCTGGCCGTCTGGTGGTCCCGCACAGCTACACCAACATGCCGGCCAATGCCTGTGTGCAGCCCCCCAGTAACGATCCAGGCTCCTATACAGAGATGGAGAGACAGAGGGAGAGAAGTAGAGAGTGAGACAAAGACGCACACAGAGACTGGGGGGAAGGAGACAGCATCCAGAGAAGTGGGGATGACAGCCCAGGCCAGGGAGACGCAGCCCCCACCCACCCTTTGGTCACCTGTGCTCTGGGCAGCCCGCACCAGCCCTCGTCGCAGCAGGTCCTGCAGCCAGGTCTGGAGGACGGGGCCCCCCGATCCCCCCAGTACGGACACCACCAGGTTCGGGGCACGGAAGCCCCATGTGCGTGTGACCAGACTATAAACGGTAGCTGGATCCGTGCGGTCAGAGAGCCGGAGAAACTGTGGACACACGGGAGGGGGAACACGGGGAGGGGGACAGAGACCCAGAGACGGAGGAACAGAGACCAAGGTGGGTGACAGAGACTCAGAGAGACAGAGACCCAGAGAGACAGGGACAGAAACCCAGAGAGACAGGGACAGAGACCCAGAAAGACAGAGACAAAGACCCAGAGAGAAGGGGAGACAGAGACCAAGGTGGGTGGCAGAGACCCAGAGAGACGGACAGAGACCCATAAAGATGGGGACAGAGAGACAGAGACAAAGACCCAGAGAGAAGGGGAGACAGAGACCAAGAGGGAGAGAGACAGAGACCCAGAGGTGGCAGGCTCAGAGAGAGAAGACAGAGGTGGAGGGGACAGGACGAAGCAAAGACAGGGATGGGCAGATGGGGAGACACACTGCTCAGTTGGGCACCCCAGATCCTGCCCTGGGCGCCTCTGTGTCATGCAGCCCGCTGGCCGCCCCGGCCCTGCCCAGACATGCAGGCCTCACATTGCTGGGATTGCGGCCGGCCCCCAGGAAGTCCAGTTCCCCGTAGGCATCGGTGGGCTTCTCCGTGGTGTGTGCGTCGCTGTCCCACACGGTCACCACGGCTGCCCCGAACGCATCTTCCACGGCCACAGAAGGGTGGGCGCTCCGGGGGCGCCCACACTGGCACAGGGATCCTCTGGAGGTGTGAGGGTGGGGCGTGAGCCCAGGGCTGTCCCTCACCCACCCCAGCGTCCTGTAGAAGTGTCCACACTTCCGTAGAGGGCGCTATCTACACTGACCCCGTGCCCCCCAAGGCAGTCAGAGTCCATGCCGACCCAGCACCGGCTCTGATCACCTCAGGAAGAGACTGGGGCAGGGGACAGTCCCCCTTCTCCACCAGACAGAAGCCACAGCAAGCTCAAGAAAGCACCAGCAGGGAAGTCTACAGCCTCTCGCCCCGCTGGCACCGAGGGGCCTCAACTGAAAAAGCAAGGAGGGCCATCAGGAGGCCATCCCAGTCCAAACGGATATTCACCATAAACAGGAAAATCCAGAGAGTAGTTCACAGAGAGCTCATGTGCTAGAGACAGAAGAAGCTGTGTGACTTTGGGTAAGTGTCTTTACCTCTCTGAGCCTGCGCTGCCTCTTCAAATGAAAAGACAATAATAGCACAGCCTACGCCATAGAAGGAGCCAACAGTGTTTCCTGAAACGAGGACTGCAGCCCAGCCCCAGTCAGAGACGCTTTGACATCAACTTCACACAGAGCTTTAAATAGCCTTGAAGAACGCAGTGAGAAAGTCATCCCTTTTTCATCTCTTTTTCAGGCATCTCCTTATGACTGTCAAGGAGAAAGGCTCTGCTGGGTGCTGGAATAACTTTCACACCTAACCCTTGGTTTCTCTTTCTTTCTTTTCTTTTCTTTTTTTTTTTTGAGCTGGAGTCTCACTCTGTCACCCTCTGGAGTGCAGTGGCCGCTCCCAGCCACCACAGCCTCGACCTGCTGGACTCCGGCGATCCTTCCGCCTCTGCCTTCCAAGTAGCTGGAACTACAGGCAGGGACCACCACGCCCAGCTAATTTTTTGATTTATTGTAGAGACGAGGTCTCGTCATGTTGCCCAGGCTGGTCTCAAACCCCTAGACTCAGGCAATCCTCTTGCTTCTGCCTCCCAAAGTGCTGGGAATACATGTGTGAGCCACTGCACCCCCAGCCTACTCTTTCTTTTTAACAGAAAAAAGGAGGCCTCAGGCTCAGAAAACCGGCCTGGCAACAACACCCAGCTAGAGAGTAAATAAATACTTTTATTTGCTTTTCATCGTATTTGTTGTCTATGACTGGCTTCTTTCTCTTGTGGCCAATGGGACAGGCTTTCCATCTATGGTCATCACCATAGAAAACTTTTTTCTAGACCAAGGGTGGTGACTCATACCTATAAGCCCAGTGATTTGGGAAGCTGAGGTGGGAGGATTGCTTGAGGCCAGGAGTTTGAAACCAGCCTGGGCTACATAGTGAGACCTCATCTCTACAAAAAATAAAATAATTAGCCAGGCGTGGTGGCATGCACCTGTAGTTCCAGCTACTCGGGAAGCTGAGGCAGGAAGACTGTCTGAGTCCAGGAGGTCGAGGCTGCAGTGAGCTGTGATTGTGTCACTGCACTCCAGCCTGGGCGACAGAGTGAGACTTCAACTCAAAAAAAAAAAAGAATCTGGGTCTCACTCTGTCGCCCAGGCTGGAGTGCAGTGGCACGCTCCCGGCCACCGCAGCCTCGACCTGCTGGGCTCTGGCAATCCTTCCACCTCAGCCTTCCGAGTAGCTGGAACTACAGGCGTGCACCACCACGCCCGGTTGATTTTTAATTTAATTTAACTTTTTGTAGAGACGAGGTCTCATCAAGTTGCCCAGGCTGGTCTTGAGCCCCTGGGCTCAGGAAATCCTCTCGCCTCTGCCTCCCAAAGTGCTGAGATGACAGGTGTGAGACTTCAGACTCTAAGTAAACAAATAAAATGAAAAAATAAAATACTTAAATCAAATCAAACTTTCTGTTTCTTGGGCACAATGGCCACATTTCAAGTGCCCAGGAGCCCCCTGTGGCCAGTGACGGCCATGCTGGACATAGATATGGAACAGTTCCACCGTTGTGAAAAATTCTGGTGGCCAACATTAGTGGCTGTCCCCTCCGTTCGCCTTGCCTCCTACCCTCTTTCCTCTGGGGCCACTGAAACTGAAATGGTTCTTGATAAGATCAGCATTTACCTGCGTGTCCCCAAGTACAATGGCCCCCATTCAGGTCTCATCTGACAGTGTCACAGGTAGCACTGGCCACCGCTGAAAGACTTCAATTCTGGAAAACCTTTTCATTGGCAGGGTCTGCCTTCCCACCCAGTCCTGCTCCCTCTCCTCAGCTGCTCTGTTCTTGCCTTTTTTGCGGCTTTCTCTTCCTCGTCACCTCCCTGTTGTGAAGCTGTTCCCCAGAGCGGGGCCCACACCAGCCTCCAAGCACGGTTCTCGAACTCGATGCTCACAGAGGCCAGGCAAGGAATTTCACAGAAAGAAACAGAAGGGAGAAAACAAGTGGATGTGACCGGGCATGGTGGTTCATGCCCATAATCCCAACATTTTGGGAGGCTGAAGCGGGAGGATTGCTTGAGCCCAGGAGTTCGAGACAAGCCTGGGCAACATAGAGAGATCCTATCTCTATATATAAAACATGTTGAAAAGCAGGGCAAGGTGGCTCATGCCTGTCATCCTAGCACTTTAGGAGGTGGAGGCAAGAGGATTGCCTGAGCCCAGGGGTTTGAGACCAGCCTGGGTAACTTGTTAAGACCTCATCTCCACAATAAATAAATAAAAAATTAGCCGGGCGTGGAGATGCACGCCTGTGGTTCCAGCTACTTGGAAGACTGAGGTGGAAGGATTGCTGGAGCCCAGTAGGTCAAGACTGCGGTGGCCATGAGTGTGCCACTGCACTCCAGCCTGGGCAACAGAGTGAAACTCTGACTCAAAAAAAAAAAATGTTGAAAGAAAGAAAGAAGGAAAACCAGTGGATGTGCTGGAGGCTGTGATGATTTGAAACCTGCATATTTGTCTTAAGGCATCAGAGACAGGTGTTTTTTCTATTATTATTATTTTGAGTCGGGGTCTCACTCTGTCACCCAGGCTGGAGTGCAGTGACACAAACCCGGCTCCTCCCAGCCTCGACCTCCTGGGCTCAAGAAATCTTCCTGCCTCGCCCTCCTGAGTAGCTGGAACTACAGGTGTGTGCCACCATGACTGACTAATTTTTAAAATTTTTTTGTAGAGATAGGGTCTCTCTATGTGACCCAGGCTGGTCTCAACTCCTGGGCTCAAGCGATCCTCCTACCTCAGCCTCCCAAAGTTCTGAGATTACAGGCGTGGCCATTGTGCCCAGCCTCAGAGATAGGTATTTTAAAATGCACATACACACAAACACACACACACAATTGGCCCTAGAATTTCCAGTTTGCAACCTTCCAGACTTTCCATGTTTGTTCCCCTGTGACATCACACCTATTTCCACAGTGTCAATCACCGTCTGCAGCTAGGACATCTCAGATCCCGGATGTAAGTCCAAGCCTCCCCTGAGTTCTAGACCTGCGTCTCCACACGCCCCAGGCCCCCAGGCCCTTCATACACACAAAGTCCCACACTGCACTCAGCAACAATTCCCAGGCCTGCTCACCCTCCGGGGTCCCCATCTCGGGGACAACCCTACTGTGTCCTAGTCACCAGACCACATGTCTGGGAGACAGCTGACAACAGGGGTGCCCTCTCGCTCCCCACATTCACCGATCCCCGAGCTCTACCTTTCTGCCCCTGAATCTCTGCCCCACCCCCTCCTCTCTGTTCCCAAAGCCCTGGTATAACTCAGGCCTCTTGCCCTTCTGCTTAGACCGACGTCCCAGACTCCTGCCTAGCTTCTCGAGCTCCTATCCATCCTCACACAGCCCCAGACGGTCTTTCCACACCCAGAGCTGACCCTGCCCCTTTTGTGGCTCCCCAGGACACCAGGACAGTCTCAGCCCCTCAGGGTGTCCTCTGAGACCCTGTGAGTTCTGGCCCTGTTCATGTAGCATCTTCTCTTCTGACAGTGCTCCTTGCGTCCTGAACTGTGCCCCATGTTCAGGCCACACCACACAGTCATTAGAGGAAGCTTTGCACATGCTGTTCCTGCTCCCGGAATTACTGTCCATGGGTCTCTCTCCAGTCCACCTTCAACGGTCATACTCCAACTCATTCTTTAAATGTCACCTCACAGGCTGGGCACGGTGGCTCACGCCTATAATCCCAGCACCCTTGGGAGGCCGAGGTGAGAGGATTGCCTGAGCTCAGGGATTTGAGACCAGCCTGGGCAACTTGGTAAGACCTCATCTCTACAATGAATTAAAAAATTAGCCAGGCGTGGTGGTGCACACCTGTAGTTCCAGTTACTTGGAAGGCTGAGGTGGAAGGATCGCCTGAGCCCAGCAGATAGAGGCTACGGTGGCCTTGAGTGTGCCACTGCACTCCAGCCTAGGCGACAAGGTGAGACTCTGATTCAATAAATAAATAATAAATAAATGTCACCTCACTGGCCCCTCTCCTCCTCCAGAGACCATTAGTGACACCTTTTGTCACCTCTCAGGCAGACTTCTCTGCTCCCATGGAGCCCAATGGCATGTCCCTTGGCATCTGCATTCTGTTACCTTACTATAATCTACTACAATCGTCCTCTGTGTGTCTTCTTCCTTTGGCCAGATGAGCAATTTCTTTTTTAATAAAGGGTTCATGCATGTTAAAAAATGGTAAGTAAGCCGGGCTCGGTGGCTCAGCCTGTAATCCCGCACCTTGGGAGGCTGAGGTGAGTGGATGGCCTGAGCCCGCGGGTTCGAGACCCGCCTGGGCAACTTGGAGAGACCTCATCTCTACAATAAGTCAAAAAAAAATTAGCTGGGTGTGGTAGC
>CAUYQG010101067.1:0-24027 GCA_963574415.1 Tarsius wallacei | reverse complement strand
CGCCTGGGCAAGCAAGACCTCATCTCTACAATAAATAAAAAAATCAGCCGGGCGTGGTAGCGCAAGCCTGTAGTTTCGGCTACTGGGAAGGCTGAGGCGGAAGGATCTCCGGAGCCCAGCAGGTCGAGGCTGCGGTGCCCGGGAGCGGCCCCTGCACTCCAGTCTGGGCGACAGAGTGAGACTCCAACTAAAAAAAAAAAAAAAAAGAACAAAATCATGAATTTCGCAGCAACTTGGATGGAACTAGAATCTATAATACTGAGTGACCTCTCACAGAAACAAAGATCTGAGTATCACATGTTCTCACTCATATAGTGAACCTTGAACATCCAACTATGGGGGGTAGGGGAAGGGAGATGGGATTAACGGTAGTCAATATCTGTCTGGGGACGGGGAGACACCTCTTATCAACAAGGGTGCCTGAACGAAGCATATTTGTATACCTAATCCTTAACTGTACCCCACAATATCATAATAAAAAATACTGATTAATAATAAATAAATAAATAAATAAAAAAGAACTCAATTTTCCTATCCACTTTCACTGCAAAATTCCTTTAAGGAGCTTCTGGCTCCATATCTTTACATCTCTTTTCTCCTTAACCTATTACACAAGGACTTTTGTTTTGATAATAAAATGGCTCTTATTAAGGTTAACAATGATCTCTCACTTCTCTCCCTTGTCTTTTTTTGTCCACCTCATTTGACATAGTAGGTCACTTTCTTCTTTTTAAAGCTCTTTACTCACTTGGCTGCTGGACATTACACTCCTGCTTTTTGGCTACCTTAAGGGCTCTATCTTACCAATTTCCATTGTTGATTTTTTCTTATGTCTCAGGTTTCAAGCTTTGGAGTGCCGCTTGGGCAATCCTTAGATCTCTTTTCTTCTACCTTTACACTCTGGTCCTAAGACCTGTCATCTCAATTCTCAACATATGTCTCAAATCCAATTATTTCTCATCACATCTTCTGCCACCTTCCTTGTCCCAGACACCAGCTCCCTTGCCTGGAGTCTTGCGACAGACAGCCCCTTGACTGGTCTCTCCTTTGCTTTATTTGTTTCCCTAAAATCCATTCCATCTGTAGCAGCCAAAGTGACCTTCTTAAAATCCAAATCAGATTGCAAATTTTCTCATTAAAATTCTCCAAAGCTTTCCCATTACACGTAGAATTCAATCCAAACTCCATTTCATGGTGAACAAGAGCTATGTTAAATTTACTTTTCCTTCCCTCTCATGTTATTTTTTATAGCTTTCCCTTTGCTTCCTCTGTTCCTGTCACACTGGCCTTGTTAGCACTTTTTCAAGTACTCCAAGTTTACTTTCAAATCATGCTCTTTTACGCAGTGATTTTCTATCTTTGAGTTCTCATCCATCAGGTCTTCATGGAGCAGAAAGTTTCTTCTTTTTTTTTCTTAATGTCCAAATCTCATTTTATTAGAATCTGAATTATCAAGGTTCCCAAGTAAGTCAACGAAAAAGCCAGAATTAGAAGTATTATTTCACATTATTCCACAGGTATTTGCTGAGTGCCTGGTGTATGCCAAAATCAGTACCAGACATTGACAAATATAATGAACAAAGTATAATCCTTTACCTCAATGAGGTTATAATCTATTGGGAGTAAAAGACAAATAAACAGGCAGTTTCAATTTAACATAATTTGTAATATCTAGAACATGTGATTACTGAGCACTTAAAATGTGGCTTGTGAAACTAAGGAACTGAATTTTTGAATTTAATCTTAATTCATTACAATTCAAAGTTAAAATTGAAACAGTGTAAAATAATGTTCTATTAAAAGTGGCTTTGCTGCTTTGGTAGGATTATTTCCCACCTTTTTTTTTTTTTTTTTTGAGTTGGAGTCTCACTCTGTCACCCAGACTGCAGTGCAGTGGCCGCTCCCGGCTACCACAGCCTTGACCTGCTGGGCTCCGGCGATCCTTCCGCCTCAACTTTCCAAGTAGCTGGAACTACAGATGAGCGCTACCACGCCTGGCTAATTTTTTTTTTATTTATTGTACAGATGAGGTCTCGCCAAGTTGCCCAGGCGGGTCTCGAACCCGCGGGCTCAGGCAATCCACTCACCTCAGCCTCCCAAAGCACGGGATTACAGTATATCCCATTTTTTAAAAAATTTATGTTTTAAAGATGTGTGGTGCAATTCAGGATTAGGTATATAAGTGGACATCGTATAAGTAAAGTTTGGGCCTCCCTTTGGTCCCCACTTTACCTGGTGTTTCTTCTCATTCAGATCTGTTCCTAAATGCTACTTTTTCAAAAACTGTCCCCAAGACCCAAACTAAAAGATCTTCCAGTCATTACCTAAACTCTCTAATTTTTTATCCTGCTTTATATTCTTCATGGCAATACCTCTATCCATAACTTCATATACAACCAGAATTATCTTTTGGAGAGCAAGACTCTTGTAGTAGAGGCTTCCCCTGCTAAATAAATGTCCTGAGAACCTATCAGCATCAGTGCATGTGGTCTGACAATCAAGTTCATGAACTCATCCTGGAAAAAGGGCTACATACCTCATTGATGAATATCACTATGGTCACCTTCAAAGTACTCTCCTTAGGAAACTATGCACTGATACCAGTGCCTAGTCCACCCATCAAAGCAATTCTGGAATGGCCATTAAAGTTGTCATCATGAGAATGTTGGAACTTGAATGAAAGCAATGAACAAACATTAAATTTCTTGTTAAACTTTGCAAGAGTGAAAGTGAAATGTTAGTCCAAGTTTATGGGGATAATGCCATGAAGAAAATGGCAGTGTCCAAATGGACTAAAGTTTCTGAGGTGAGAGAAAGCATCACTGATGAAGAGAGGTCAGGATGGCCAGTAATGAGCAGAACTGATGAAAAATTGCAAAAATTTCATTGAATTGTGTGTCAAAATTGTCACCTGACTGTGAGGAGCATAGCAGACCAAATAAACACTGACAGAGAAACAGAAAAATATTAACTGAAAATCTTTTTTTTTTTTTTTTTTGAGTTAAGAGTCTCACTCTGTCGCCCAGACTGGAGTGCAGTGACACGCTCCCAGCCACCACAGCCTCTACCTGCTGGGCTCCGGTGATCCTTCCGCCTCAGCCTTCCAAGTAGCTGGAACTACAAGCACGTGCTACTACACCTGGCTAATTTTTTTTATTTATTGTAGAGATGAGGTCTGGCTTGCCCAGGCGGGTCTCGTACCCGCGGGCTCAGGCAATCCACTCACCTCAGCCTCCCAAAGAGTGGAATTACAGGCTGAGCCACCGAGTCCAGCAACTGAAAATCTTAACGTTAGAAAGGTTTATGTAAAGATGATCCCAAAAGAGCTCTTGCATCACAACAATGAACCAGCTCACACAGAACTGTCTGTAAGAGAGTTTTTAGCCACTAAGCAAATAACTGTAATGGAACATCCTCCCTACTCACCTTATCTGGCCCCCAGTGACTTTTTTCTTTACCTGGAGATAAAGGAAATATTGAAGGGAATACATCTTGATGACATTCAAGACATCAAGGGAAATATGACAGCTGCTCTGATGGCCATTCCAGAAAAAGAGCTCCAAAATTGCTTTGACAGGTGGACTCGGTGCTGGCATCAGTGCATAGCTTCCCGAGGGGAGTACTTTGAAGATGACTTTAGTGTTATTCAGCAGTGAGTTATGTAGCACTTTTCTAGGATGAGTTCATGAACTTAGTTGTCAGTCCTCATACCAGCTAGTGTTGTTGTGAGAGGCTGCATTTGGCTTTGGTGAATTTGTTTTTAAAGATTCTTTCAAAGCATTTGTCCATTTCATGATGGGTGATTTAGGAGTGCACCTGTTCATACCATGCTGAGTGTTCAGCAGTTTTTGACCAGAAACAGCATGACCCCTGGGCCCCACCCTCCCTATTAACTGATCGTGCCTTCAACTACTTTTTTTGTTTCCCCAAATGAAAAAAGCCCTCAAAGGAAAATGTTTTGCTAATATGGAAGAGGTGAAGCAAAAAATGACAGAAGCACTAAAAGGGATCAAAATTGACAAGTTCAAAAATTGTTTTGAGTAGTGGAAAAAGCATCTCGATTGGTGTATTGCATCAAACAGACAGTACTTGGAAGATGACTGAAGTTTAAACATGTAAGAATAAATACAAAATCTCTTATAAATAAATTTTGGATTTTTTGGGGATTCCCCCCCTCATATTTTTCATGTTTTTACTTGTTAATTATCTAGTTGTTGTTTTTTTTCCATTAGAAACTCCACTCTCCTCTGCTCTGTGAGGAAAATAGTTTTGCTTTTCCCCCACTATTTCCTCAGAGCATGGATTGATAGCAAACATTCAAAAACTATTTAAATTGAGAAATGAATACCTTTAAATAAAAACAGTTTATATGTGTCTCATTCTCAGGCTTCCTCCTATCTAGAATTCCCTGCTTAGCTTTTCTATGGTAAATCATTTCTCTTCTGTTTTTCAAATTTCCTTCATGCCATAACTTTTTCATCAACCTTCCCAGACTATGTTTTTATTTATTTCCACCATTCGTAGCCCCTGTCACACTGCAGGGATAAATGAATGAGGGATGTATCAAACCGTTTATGCCATAAATAAATACTCATTAACTCCTTAAGGTAACTGAGAATGTAGGAGGAGTAGAAGCAAAAGACAAAATAAAAGAGAAATTTATGCCAGGGGTTAAATCCAATCATTTTTGAAAGTTTGGACTTAATTTTAAGGCTTTCGGAGACTTCAAATGCTTGTTATAAAGAAATTTGTAGCATTATGTGATTATGTGATCAGTAGTAGTAAAAGATAATACTATGATTAGTATGGAGGGTGGCTGGGGAAAGAAGGAAATTACAGGCAGGGAGTACAGGTTGTACATGATTATAGTAAAAAGAGATTTAATCTCAGAACTAGGTCATTAGCAAAAAAAGAAAAAAAATGGAAATGGAAAAACAAAAACAACATGAAATCAGCCATTGTTTTTGTTAAGCACTGGCCAGGTCGTATATTCATTGAGCTATGGGCAGGTCATGTTTTCCTAAGCTTTGGTCCCCTCCCCTACCTTGGGGATGTGAATCTCCTCTCTCTCTCTCTCTCTAATTTATTTTCTAAATAAACTATATTTTCCGGTCTAAAAGAAAAGTTAAACCAAGCTGTCTTTGGGGTACATTGTGTAGGACTGTGTGAATAACCGAATGTGTGTGCCATAAACAGAAGACATTGAAGAAAGCTCTGGGTTTCTAACCTAAAAATTTGACTGTTATTAATCTAGACAGAAAACACAAAAGAGGTTATAGAGGGGACTCCTTTTGTGACAGAAATGCAACCTGACTTAGTTTATGCACACAAGGGAAATTATTTCAAGGACACTGAGTTCGATAGGCCGAATAATGATTCCCCTAAAATGTCGATGTCCTTATCCCCAGAACCTATGAATATATTCACTGGCAAAAGGGACTTTGCAGAAATGACTATGGTTAAGGACCTTGAAATGAGGAGATTATCCTGGATCATATGGATGGGCCCTATCTAATCACATGAGTCCCTAAAAGCAGAAACATTTCTCAGCTGAGGTAGCGAGAAGTGTGACATTCCTGGCTCTGAGGATCGAGTAAGTAGCCATGAGTCAAGGGAAGTATACAGCATCTCGAAGCCAGAAGAGGCAGGAAATGGAATCTTTTCTGGAGCACACAGAAAGAAAGGCAGCCTTGTAGACATCTTAATTTCTGCCAGTGATAGCTTGTAAGATTTCTAATTTAGAAAATTTCCTCAGGAAGCCTAAATATAAAAATGTGATTAGGCCTCAGGAATAAGAGGATTATTTTCCCATGTACCTTTCTGCATGTTGACTTTATTGCTCCTTCTCTGGAGACTGATTCTTTTTACTTCTCCAAATGTTAACTCTGAACAATGGTTACTGAGAGTTCCTGAGTGTTTGGTCTAATAGATCAGCTACCCAAAGAGACACTACTTCTTTTTCTTGACTTTGTATTTAAAATTTTTGTACAAAAATTAGAACTGCCCTTGCTTGCACCAATCAACCATGGTCAGGAGGAGAGGTTACTAGAGTTAACTAACAGAAGGACTCCCAAGGTAACCATGTGGATGAAGTAAAATTGGGGTAGGTCTGCTTCCAAAAAAAAGAGGAGGGATGATATCTAGACATAACAGCCACCCAGAAATATAGAAGGACACAGATTTAATTATTGACCTTGCTTCTTTTTGCATACATGAAAAGTCAAATCATCCATTAGTCGTCATTAAGTGCCTCCTCTGTGCCAGGCATGAGGAGAGTCACTGCATACATAACGAGCAAGATCAATGTCCACACTAAGCCAAACTTCTAGTGGAAAAGGCAGTGATTTAATCAATGTTAACAAAAATAAGTGCCTAATTACAACTGTGTAATTAGGTTGTGAAGTCATCCAAGTTTTAAAATATGTACCTAGTAGGGGTGGGAGGGTGATTCAGAGAAAGGAGACCTACCTATATGCATTCCCTGTGCATTAGGAAAGCATTTAAGCTGAGATCCAAGGATAAGAGACAGCTATTCACACCAAAAAATGGATTTTCCAGGCACAGGAAATAGCACATGTGATGGTAAAAAGGCAAAAAAAAAAAGTAAAGAAAAATAAAAATACAGTGTTATAGAAGCTGAGTGACAGTCAGTGTAGTTGTTATTGAAACAATGAGGGGACAATAGTGTCAGAGGATGGCCACAACATGTCCCTTTTTTTTCTCTATTTTTAAAATTATTATAAAGATGTAGGGTACAATTCAGGGTTAGGTATAAGAACGTTGATTATACAGGTACCCTTGTTAATGAGGCATGTCCCTCCCTCCCCTAGCAGTTTCCCTCAACTGTCAATCACACTCCCCTTCCACTGACAGTTTCCCACTACTGCCAATTCCTTTCGTATAGTATTATGGTTGTTCAAGGTCCACTTAAGAGTGAGAACATACGGAACTTTGTTCTTTGTTTCTGTGATAGATCACTGAGTATGATCGACTCAAATCCATCCAAGTTACTGCAAAGTCCATATATTTGCCTTTCTTTATGGCTGCATAATATTCCATTGTGTATATGCACCACATTTTTTTGTTATCCACTCCAGCTTTGATGGGCAGCATGTTGGGTCCATGTTTTTGCTACTGTGAATAGAACTGCAACAAACATGCGTGTGCAGATACCTTTTTTGTAGAATGATTTGAGTGCCTCCAGGTATATTTCCAATAGGAGAATTGTTGGGTCATATGGGAGGTCGATTTCTAGTTCTTTCAGAAATCGCCACACTGTCCTCCAAAGAGGTTGCATTAGTTTGCATTCCCACCAGCAGTGTAAAAACGTTCCTTTTTCTCCGTATCCTCACCAGCATCTGCTGTTGTATGTTTTATTAATGATGGCCATTCTTACTGGGGTTAGGTGGTATCTCAATGAGGTTTTGATTTACATTTCTCTGATGATGAGTGAGGCTGATCACTTTTTCATGTATCTGTTGGCTGCCCGTATATCTTCTTTTGAGAAATTCATGTCTTTTGCCCACTTTTTAAGTGACTGTTTTTTTCCTTTTGACTCACTCGAGTTCCTTGTAGATCCTAGATGTTAGACCTTTGTCAGATATACAGTTGGCAAATATTTCTTCCCATTCTGTGGGCTATCTCCCAGATCTCTTGATGATTTCTACACTTGTTAGTTTGATAAGGTCTATCTTATTTCTTAAGACATGGGAATATAGGGTTCTGAATAGGAATTGGTTGCCAGTTCCAATTATCAAAAGAGAGTCTCCTGAATTTTCTAAGATACTTATACTTTGGGGTTTTAGGTTTAGGCCTTTCCGCCATTTAGAGTTAATTTGTGTAAGGTGATACTGTTTCAATCCTGTTTCAATCTTCTGCATGTGATAAGCCAGGTTTCCCAGCACCATTTGCTGAATAGGTTCTCCTCTTCCCAGTGTTGTTGTTGGAGGCTTTGTTAAAGATGAGTTGGTTGAGAAATTGAGGCTTGGCTTCTGGAACATCTATCCTGTTCCATTGGTCTATATGCCTGTTCTTGTACCAATACCAGGCTGTTTTGAATACTGTAGCCTTATAGTAAAGTTTGAAGTTTGGAAGTGTGATACCTCCTGCTTTGTTTCTTTTGCTAAGAATTATTTTGGCTATTCGTGGACGTTTGTTTCCATATGAATTTCTGTTTTGTCATTTCCAGGTCTGAGAAGAATGCTGTTGGTAACATAATGGGTATTGCATTGAATCTGTAGATTGCCTTTGGAAGGTTGGACATTTTAACAATGTTGATTTTTCCTATCCATGAGCATGGAATATTTTTCCATTTGTTTGTGTCTTCTTGGGTTTCTTTGAACAGTGTTTTGTAGTTTTGCAGTGGAGGTGGGTGGGGCTGCAGTCCTCCCTTCCCACTCTCATATGGTCAGGGAGATCTCCTCTGGTGAAGAAGATTGCTGGGGAGAAGGGGGTTTGGGTCACCCCTGGGCATACCACTGATCTCTTTGGAGTTCTTCCTCAACTTTTTCTGGTCACACCCTTTGTCCCACCGCTGGATCAGAGTAGGGGGTGGGGGGCCTGGAACTCAACACTTGTCAGGTCCCTGTGCTTTCAGGATATTCCCTCTGGGTCACAATCACCCCTGAGTAGTTGATCTGCCAGTCACAGAGATCAGGTCTATTGCTCTTTGGTGAGCAAGTCAGAGCACTTTCCTGCCCCGCCTTCAAGATGGTGGTGGGGTGCCTCTCTTGTCCTCTTTCATGGAACTTTGCCTCTGGACTCCTTCTGCAGCCCCTGCTGACAGTGCCCTGCCAAGGTGCTGAAGTGGTGAGGCAAAGCCAAAAGGCGGCAGTCTCCCTCATGCTGCAATGGTGAGGGAGCACCTGGGGCAATGGCTTCTACCCGCTGTTTTTTCACAGAAAAACTTTTGTCCATTAAAAAAAAATAATGGCGCTCAGCTTCTACAATCTGGGAAGTGCCAGGGACAAAGCAGAGAAGCTGCAGCACCAGCTGTTGCACCAGGGGCCTGACCACTTGCTCATGCGCCCCCACTTAGACAGTCTCTCCCAGCATTTTGTTCCCAGGTAGGGTTTGTTGATTTAAACGAAAGAAAGAAAGAAAGAAAGAAAGAAAGAAAGAAAGAAAGAAAGAAAGAAAGAAAGAAAAAGAAAATGGTGCTTGGCTTTTGTGTCCCAGGAGTCATTAGGTTCCAAGCCCAGCAGCTGTGGCACCAGCTGCTGCACCAAGGTATCCCTGGCCATAGGCTCCCTAACCCTCACTCAGTTAGCCACTCACATACCCACTCGCTCACCAGCACATATACAAAATTTTCAATACACTCATACAGGGACCCATGTAGTCTGACTGGCTTAGCTGCCACCTTCTCAGGACATGTCCTTATCAAGTTGTAATGAATCACTTTAAAATCAGGACTATATTCCAAGGCAGTATTTTAAATTGAACTTGCCCCTGTCTTTACATCCAGATACTGAGCCTCACCTGTAAACTTTGGAATCAAAGTTTCTTGAGATGGACACTTCAGAATCTGCATTTTAGCATCATCTTTTTATAATTCTTATGTATCTTACATTGTAATAGTTACTCTTCAAATAGAAATGAGAATGGTATACTTTTTAATAATATTGTTTTTATAGTATTCAAGGTGGGTTTTATGTATCTCTTAAGAACTGACATGGGATGTATAGTAAGTTACATCTTTCTGAAATGCAAAAGATGGAGTTAGTAAAGTTAAAAAATCTTCAGACTTCATTGTGGTTCTCATCAGCATATCGTAAGTTTCAATTAACCTACTGACCTCTATCTCAATATCAAAATGAGAATGCTTGTAATAAAACAAACAGCATATGGGAGTTTTCAATCTCCTCCCGCCCCCCAGAGAACATTTGATACTTTGTTCTTATGTGTTTTTAAGTGTAAGAATGGTAAGAATGACCTTTATTCTGGGGAGAATTGGAGTATGTGGATTCACTTGTGCCGCATTGTTGAATGCACTGCGTTGTTGTACTTCTCTAATTGTTATATAATGTAAATTGATGAGATCTGACAACCTATTTGCCAATTCCAGTGACATTAGCACTCAACTGTAATAAACAAAGACATGCAGAGTATCTACTGATCGCAATGCATTTACTATTATAGATGCTAAAATAATTATAGAATATAGGAAAATCCATGGGAGAGGAAATAGTTATTGTAAAAACCCTCGGTCAATTGCCTAAAATCACCAAACATTCTCTGCTGAACTCTTTCCTCCTCCTCTTGAAG
Organism: Tarsius wallacei; assembly: GCA_963574415.1. NCBI lineage: Eukaryota > Metazoa > Chordata > Mammalia > Primates > Tarsiidae > Tarsius > Tarsius wallacei. The sequence goes on along the minus strand of CAUYQG010101067.1, from coordinate 13,761 downwards.
TAAATTTAAAGGTCACCCTGAGAGGCACTCTGCTTCATCCTGGGCAAGGCAAGTGGTTGCTAAAGGCCAAGTGTAAAGTAACACTATGGAGCTGGATTTGTCCAGGTACATAAACCTGGAGCAGGGATACAGAGCACAGAGAACTTCCTAACAACAAAAAAAGCTGAAAGATGTCGGTCTGTAATTTTTTTAAAAAAGCATAAGACACACAAAGAAAATAATCCAGATAATGATAATTATAGGTAAGGAATTTAAAATAACTATGATAAAATGTTTATAAATATAGTGAAAGAGGTAGACAAAATTTATGAACAGATTGGATATTTCAGCATAGTAATAAACTCTAAAACATGTGCCAAATGAAAATGGTAAAAATAAATACTTGATAGAATAAATGAAGAATTAATGTGATAATCTTGACAGAAGACTGGACATAGCAGGGAAAAAGAATCGGTAGGCTTAAAGATTATGTAAAGAGAAGCACAAAGAGAAAAAAAAAAGAGTAAAAAAAGAAGAACCAGAATAAATTGAGGCCAATGAGGCAGCATCAATCAATCTAGTATGCATAAACAGAATACTATTAAAGAGGGAGAGAGAGAAAATGGTGCAAAATAAGTATTTAAAGATATAGCAACAACATTTATCCCAAATTGGTTTTTTTAAAAAAACCAAACTACACACACATGACTTAGGCAACACCTAGTAGAAAAAACACAAAACTATTCAACTAATCAACTTATACCTGAACACAATATGATGAAAGTGCTTAAAATCTAATATAAAGAGCCAAATATATAGAGATATAAAACCAAATGCATTAAAATCAATATATAAAACCAAGTATATAAAATTATATTATAAAATAGTTTTGAAGAGAACATATGCTTGCTTGTTACATGGGCATATTGCATCATGGTGGGGATTGTATTCTCATGTATCCATCACCAGATATTGAACATTAGACCCAGTGGGTAAGCATTACATATGGGAGAACAGTGATAAGAATTATGGCTGACTTCTCAGCAGTAAAATGGAAGTCTGAAGTTAATGGAATGATATCCTTAGAGGACAAAATCAAATAGATATATCCATATGTTCTGTTTTATAAGTAGACCTTGAACCATTATCACAATACTACAAGAAAGGGATTGGCAGTAATGGGAAACTACCAGGGTAGGGATGGGGCACACTTCATTAATAAATGTACCTGATCTCAAACCAAGTGAAGTGGGGGCCAAAGTGAAGCCAAACTTTGCCTGTACAATGACCATTTGTATACCTAACCCTGGATTGTACCCCACATCTTTAAAATAAATTTTTTTTAAAAAGGTAAAACAGACATTTTTAGAAAATCAGAAGCTGTGATAATTCATCCCCAACAGTCTTGCGCTACAAAAAATGCTGAAACAAATTCACCAGACTGAAAGGATGATCCTAAGTGGAATCTTGGATCTGCAAGAAAGACTAAAGAGTAACCACACATAAAAATGATAAATATATGAGGTAATGCATATGTTAATTAGCCTGATTTAGTCATCCACTATATATACATATATCAAAACATTATGTTGCATACCATAAATATATACAGTTTTGTTTGTCAGTTACAAAGAAAAGAAAGAAAATTTGAGAAAAACAAAATAAAGTACAAAGCTTGTCAGACTGGATACAAAAGTAAGATCAAGTTACATGCTTTTAGAGAAATTTTACATTATGTAGAAAAACACAGACAGCTTGAATGTAAAAGAGTGAGAGAAAAGATCAAGTAAACATTAACTATGAGAAAGGCATTGTGGCCATATTAATGCACAATATAAAATCAAAGATTACCAGAAGAAAGAAAATGTTTAATGATACATGATTCTTTTTATCAAGAGGATGTAAAAAATCTAAATGCTTGTGCATTTAACCATAGTTTCAGAACACCTGAAGCAAAACTTGACAGAAATAAAGGGAGAAATACACCATAATCTTGATTTTGATGATTTTAAATGGTTTTCTTATAACTGGTAGAACCTATGAACCTAAAAATCTAATATAAAATAGGAATTTGAAAGCACTATCAACCAATTTGAGCTATTTAATGTTTATAGATGTTACTTTGTAAAATTGTAGCATTTAACTGTTTTATGCACATAAGAATGAATATTGATCATATAATATGTGTTATATGATAGGCCAGAAATCAAGTCTCAACAAATTGTTAATGATTTAAATAATTAAAATTATATTTGAGACCATCACAATAATAAATTCAAAGTTAATAATAATAAGGCTTGTAAAAATATCTCAATTATTTGTAAATTCAACAGGATTCTTAAAATTACCCATGAATCACAAAACAAGTCATAAGAAAAATTAGAAATATTTTAAACTAAATGTTAAATAAAACTCAAAATATTAAAATATATTTGATACAACTAAAGAAAAATTTGTTGTTTTAAATGCTTGCATTCTACAAATACTAAAGGATTAGACAATATTATGAATGCTTTTGTGTAAATAATAACTTAGATTAAATAGAGAAATTACTTAACAAAAACAATTTAGCAAAATTGATGCAAGCAGATAGAGAAAATACAAGTAGCCCTTTATCTACTAAAGTTAGTAAATCCATAAACAACAGCACCTTTCTAATAAAAAAATTTGAGACCCAGGTGTCTTCACCAGTTAATTGTTTTAAACTTTTAAGAAGTAACGCCAAACTTACTCAAGATATTTTAGAAAGCAGAGGGAGAAGAAACACTTCATTTGTTACATGAATTCAGTATAATTCTAATACCAAAACAAAAAGACAACATAAGACAAATGATCCTTACTTTTAAAAAGGCCAAAGTCTTTAGAAACCTGTTAACGAATCAAGGTTGTCTCCTGCATTTTCTAAGATTCTTATAGTTTGAGGTTTTACATTTAGGTCTTTTATCCATTTAGAGCTGATTTTTGTGTATGGTGATAGGTAGGGGCCCTGTTTCAATCTTCCACATGTGGTCAGCCAGTTTTCTTAGCACCATTTACTGAATAGGTTCTCCTCTCCCCAGTGGTTGTTGGTGGAGGCTTTGTTGAAGATGAGTTGGCTGAGGAATTGAGGTTTTGCTTCTGGAATCTCTATTCTGTTTCATTGGACTATATGCTTGTTCTTGTACCCATACCAGGCTGTTTTGATTACTGTAGCCTTATAATAAAGTTTAAAGTCTGGAAGTGTGATACACTCTTTTGCTGAGGATTGTTTTGGCTATTCGTGGTTATGTTTCTATATGAATTTCTGTATTGTCATCTCCAAGTCTGAGAAGAATGACATTGGTAATTTAATGGGCATTGCATTGATTTTATAGATTGCCTTTGGTATGATGGACATCTTAACAATGTTGATTCTTCTGCTATAGCTGAATTGCGAGAAATGATGCCCACAACTCAGAGAAGGTTGGATTATGAGTCCTTTATTGACTCCAGTGACTGAGAGAGGACTAGTGTCCCAAAGAACTCTTGATCTGGAACAGAGTAAGTAGTGGGTTTTTAAAGGTTTGATCGATATTTCTTGGCAAACCATATGATTAGTAAGGGGTACAGATGGTTACAGAATTTCCACAACTAGGGAGTTTCCAATCACTGAGGGGCACAGGAATGTGGGTGTGTGTGGTATGATTATGAGAAGATTACATAAGGGAGGTCATCTCTAGGCTAAGATGGACGATCTGTTACAAAATGGAGTTACTTACTTATGTCAAGAAATTTATTTCAGCAGGCTATTATAGGTTTTGCAGACAGATATTTCATTCCCCCTTTTTAGTTGTTTATGAGTCAATATGTTGACTCATCTGTTATACATACATTATTATACTGGGGTCTTATATACATAAGTTTCACAGAACCGATTTGTTGTTTGACAAAACAGATAATCCAATTTATTATGCAGGGCCCAATAAGGAGACCAATGAGAAAAAGTATGAGGGGTCCAACTAGACTAGTAATAAGAGTAGTTAACTATGGGTTCCAATTAAATAAAGCCTAGAACCAGGATTTATGATATTCTGTTTCTTTTTGTCATTTGTCTAAATTTTTTGGACCTTTTGGAGGGTATTTTTAATGACCTCTGATTTGTTGGCATAAAAACAACAAGTTTCTCCAAGGGCTACACAGCGTCCTCCTTGGGATAGGAAAAGTAAATCTAGGTCTTTACAATTCTGAAGGACAACTTCAGCCAAGGATTCCACCTGGTCATGGAGGTGGCTCATGGCAAATTGCAGATTTCTCATGTTGTCATTAATTTCCTGGGCAAGGTTAGATAAACCCAGTTCTCCACAGAACAGGGCGGCAGTGCCAATTGCAGTTGTTCCTGCTATACTTAACCTGACTAAGGCGGGTACTACCAATGGAACAGAGCGTTTTGAATGAGCAATTGGAAAACCAGGGGGGTTGAGCAGAAAAGTTCCCTTAGGACCACAATAAGCATAAACTTGAGGCAGTACATGAACAGTAATATACAAGGCAAGCTGATTAATTAACCTTTTGGTAGTAGCACATTTTGTAAGGCCTGTAGAACTTGCTAACCAGGTATTGGCAGGGACCACATAGGCCATGGATTTGGCCATGGTTAGGATGAGAGATAAGTTACAAAAATCAGAGAATGGAGAAGTTGTTAGATTGAAACCTGGAGTTACAAGGCAGGAGGCTTTACCAATTACATCACCTAGAGTAATGTGAACATTTCCAGAGTGCAGTTAGTTCTCCATATGATAGGAGTTTCAACTCCTAGGCCCACATAGTAAGGGAGTTTTGTCTTTAAATAAAGCCAGCAATCTGAGGCCAACTGAAGCATAGTAACATAAGTAGATGGTGCATATATATTTAACATAGGAAAAAGACTAGGGGGTTGACGGGCCAGGTTTGGGAGTGGTCGAGGTGAACTTGGGAGTTGTTGGAATGAACCTGCGGTTGTGATTTGATTGACAGAAGGCAGAGGCTGAGGTGGCAGCTGGTGGTAGCCAAACAGAGGATCCTTCAGCTCTGCCAACAGTCCTATTGGTTTGACCACGGTTTTATAGGTGATTGTTAGCTGCTGGATGGTGAATAAGGCACCATGGTCATACCCATTTATATAGAGTCGTATACCCCAGGTATTTCCTGTACTGCAGGAATAATGGAGAGGATTGGTAACCTTTATATATAGGTTGTCCTGGGTCAGCACTCGGCCAAAGGGCAATTTCAGAGGTGTTATTAGGACCCCCACTGTAAATTGCAATGGTGACACATTTCCAGTTTGGGCAAATGAAGTTGTTTTCCTGGTTACAACTGTGGTCAGTGGGATTACTGGGGCAGAGATAAAAGTCTACATCCTTTATATAACTGGGGGCTGCCCACTGTTTGCATGATTTGCTGTAGTAATGATTTTGTATACCGTGTTTACTGTACAGGCTTCCAGATATACATTCCTTTTCTATTTGTACCAGGTCTGGAAGGTTTACTTTAAACTGGACCAGGGGTGAACCGGGGGTCCAGTTTTGGATTGTTAGGACATTTCCTGATGTGAAAGAGGTTAAATAAAATGTATAAGCAGTATGGTAAGTTATTCCAAGAAGGGGGAAGCAAATTAAGAAGCAACACCATAACATAGTAAGGCAATAACACATCCTATACTTGGGAGCTAGGATATTATTATTATTGTTTTTAATTTTTATTATAAAGATGTGAGGTACAATTCAGGGCTAGGTATACAAACATTGATCATGCAGGTAACTCCGTTGATGAGGTATGCCCCTCCCCTCCCTAGCAGTCTCCCTCAACTGCCAAGTCCCCCCTCCCCACCAACAGTTTCCCATTACTGCCAATCGCTTTCTTATAGCATTATAATTGTTCAAGGTCCATTTATGAGTGAGAACTTATGGAACTCTGTTCTTTGTTTCTGTGATAAATCACTGAGTATGATCAACTCCAAAGCCATCCAGGTTGCTGCAAATCCATATATTTGTCCTTCTTTATGGCTGCATAATATTCCATTGTGTATATGTACCACATTTTTTTAATCTAGTCCAGCTTCGATGAGCAATATGGTGGTTCCATATTTTTGCTATTGTGAATAGAGCTGCAACAAACAGCTCTGTGCAGGTATCTTCTTTGTAGAATAATTTGAGTTCCTCTGGGTATATTCCCAATAGGGGAATTGCTGGCTCATATGGAAGGTAAATTTCTAGTTTTTTCAGAAATCGCCACACTGTTTTCCAGAGAGGTTGTGCAAGTTTGCATTCCCATCAGCAGTGTAGAAGTGTTCCTTTTTCTCCACATTCTTGCCAGCATCTGTTGTTGTTTGTTTTATTAATGATGGCCATTCTTACAGGGGTTAGGTGGTATCTCAGTGTGGTTTTGATTTACATTTCTCTGATGACGAGTGAGGCTGAGCACTTTTTCATGTGTCTGTTAGCTGCCCGTATATCTTCTTTTGAGAAGTGTCTATTTATGTCTTTTGCCCACTTTTTAAAGGGGCTGTTTGTTTTTTTTCCCTTCGGTGCATTTGAGTTCCTTATAGATCCTAGATGTTAGGCCTTTGTCAGATATACAGTTGATTAATATTTTTTTCCCATTCTGTGGACTGTCTCCCTACTCTCTTGATGGTTTCTTTTGCTTTGCAGAAGCTCATTAATTTGATGAGGTCCCACTTGTCTATCTTATTTCTTAAGGTATTGGCCTTTAGGGTTCTGAATAGGAATTGGTTCCCAGTTCCAATTTCTGCAAGGGTGTCTCCTGCATTTTCTAAGATTCTTATAGTTGGAGGTTTTACATTTAGGTCTTTGATCCATTTAGAGTTAATTTTTGTGTATGGTGATAGGTAGGGGTCCTGTTTCAATCTTCTGCATGTGGTCAGTCAGTTTTCCCAACACCATTTTCTGAATAGGTTTTCCTCTCCCCAGTAGTTGTTGTTGGAGGCTTTGTCAAGATGAGTTCTTGAGGAATTGAGGCTTTGCTTCCAGAATCTCAGATAGAATATTATTGACAGAGACTTTTTGCCACATCTCCAATTTGCAGGAGATATAGTAAGCAATCCTGCACCAAAACCCAAAACAAGTGGGAATACAAAACAGGAGGTAAAGGCTGAGCACAATACACGAAAAGAAATTAGCAACCAGTCTATTTGAATCTCACGGTTTAGATGAATGTCAAAAGGTGACCTTGAGAGGGTTATTGGAGTCTTTGGTTGCAGTCCAGGTGGCTGAACAGTGGCAGTCTTCCCTTGTTGAATGAGGGAGTGGATATTTGGGGTCCCTTGTCACCACAGCACAGTTGATGACACAAACTGGTGGAATGAGGTCAGTTTTCCTGGCCCTTTTAACTCGTGTGTGGTGAATCCAAGGTGGTATCCCATTGACCTTGAGTGCTGTTGGAGTGGTGAGGATAACGAGAAATGGTCCCTTCCAGGTAGGAGTCAATCCTTTTTTCTGGAATTTTTTAATGAAAACCAAGTCATTGGGCTGGAATGGGTGACAAGGTGTGGAGGATGGAGTGGGCAAAACAGCACAAACATTGGAGTGTACAGTTGCCTGGACTTGTTGTAGATACTGGAGATTCTTCAACAGAGATTGGTTAGTTATTTTTTTCAGAATGCGATCCTGTAATTGGGGTAACAAAGGAGGGGGTCTTTCAAACATGATTTTATATGGAGTAAATCCAGCCTTATATGGGGTGCATTGAGTATGGAGAAGAGCTATAGGCAAAAGATTTACCCACTTTTCACTGGTTTCTATTATTAATTTGGTTAAAGTTGATTTTAGAGTTTGGTTTATGCATTTTATCTGCCCAGAGCTTTGAGGACAGTAAGCACAATGCAATTTCCAGTTTACATTAGTGCCTTACTAACCAGCTGCACTATGGACGAGGTGAAGGCAGGACCATTGTCAGAGCCAATAAAGAGGAAAGCATAAAATGACACGAGACAAAGAACAAGTATCCAAGAGAAACAGAAACTCACGAACATAATAATAACAAAGCAGCTGGCTTTTTAGCAAATGTAAATGCAAACAAGAGTACTAAGGGGTCAGCGCAGCATTTCTCTGGCACCTACAGAGTGTTCCTGGAGGACCCAGATGAGAAAGTTCTCCCCACCTGGTTAGTGATTAAGAGGGTACCCAAACTGAAACCAGATACTGAACCGAGACTTTGTTGGTAAAGAACAGAGCCTAAGGAGCGGCCTTGTCAGGCTTCAACCTCCTTAACAGAAGTATGGCCATAAACAGAATAAGCAGATTCTTACCTCCTAGGAGAACACAGATGGACTCAAGTATTTTAGAAGCGTGAGGTAGTCAGCAGTTGTTCTGTCTCCCTCTGAGCCAGAGGAGAGGTTATGAGGCCCTGGAATGACTCAAGGGGCATCTTCCCTATAACGCCTCCACCGAGCCCGGGAGAGCAGGAGTGAGGCCTCCTTCCGAGGTTGGTGAAGTAATATCTTGCTGAGGCCTCCTAATGTTATAGCTGGATTGCAAGAAATGATGCCAACATGCAGGGAAGGTCAGATTACGAGTCCTTTATTGATGCTGGCAACCGAGAGCAGACTAGTATCCCAAAGAACTCTTGGCCCCAAACAGAGTGAATAGTTGGTTTTTTAAAGGTAATCATTACATAAGCTGTACAGTTTGATTTATATTTCTTGGCAATTCATATAATTAGTAATGGTTACAACTGCAATGGTACATTACAACGGTACAAATGGTTACATAATTTATGCAATTAGGGAGTTTCCAATCACTGAGGGACACAGGAATGTGGGTATGTGGTATGATTGCAAGAAGGTTACATAAGGGGGTCATCTCTAGGCTAAGATGAAAAATCTGTTACAAGATGAAGTTACTTATGTCAAGCAAGTTATTTCAGCAGGCTATTATAGGTTTTTCAGATAGATATTTCACTTCCAATCCGTGAATATGGAATATTTTTCCATTTTTCTGTGTCATCTTTGATTTCTTTGAGCAGTGTTTTGTAGTTTCCATTGTAAAGTTCTTTTACCTCTCTAGTTAGAATGATGCCAAGGTATGTCATTTTTTTGTGGCTACTGTGAATGGGATTGTGCTTTTTATTTGGTTCTCTGCCTGTTTGTTGTTGGTATATAATAGAAGAAATCTATTAAAATCTCTAGTTAGCATCATAATTAATAGCAAAATACTGAATGATTTTCCTCTAAAACTTGGAACAAAACAAGAATATCAAATCAGATAGCTGCTATGAAACATTGTCTGAAAGTCTTTGTTTAAAAAAATAAGCAAAAGAAATGAAAGGCATAAGGTTTAAGGAAGAAAAGAAAAATTCATTATTTACAGGTGACATGATTGTGCACCTAGAAAATCCTGTGGAATGTACAAAAAGTTCTAGCACTAATAAGCAAATTGAGCAAAGTCATCAAGAATCAGATCACTATAAAAATTCAATATACTAGGATTAAAAAATAAAAGAAAGTTTATGATAACACCAAAACATTGTATAACTAAGAATAACTAAAATAAAATATGTTCAAGATTACAAAACCTCATTGAGAGAAATTAAAATAGACAAATAATTAAATAGATATATTCTGTTCATGAATTAAAAGACTCAATGTTATTAAGATGTTCATTTTTCCCAAACTGAAACTATGGCATTAATTTAATCCCAATCCAAATTCAAGGAAACTTTATATTTAGAAATTGACCAACTGATTCTAAAATGCATATTTAAATGAAAAGTACATAAAGTGACAAAAAAATTCCTATAAAAACAGAAGATTTAATTATAAAACTACGTCAATTAATATAACATGTTATGGGCACAAATACAAGACAGATGAAATAACAGAAAAAAAAGCAACATGTATGTGACTGATTTATACTTTTGAAAATAGCACTCATTTTATTATTTTTTAATGTTTTATTAAATTATTTTAAATTGACAAAAATTGTTCTCATCACAAATGTATGGTCAGTTTTTAAACAAGATGTCAAGTTTATTTACTGATGAGTAGGAAATTTTTTAAATATAGTATATTATCATAATGGGATACTAGGAGCATAGGGGGAAAAAAATCCTTGAACTCTATCTCATTCCATATACAAAAATTAATTTGAGGTGGATGACAGATCTAAACATGAAAGTTAGAAATATAAATGTACTTAGAAGAAAGCAGTTGAGAATATCTTTGTGATGTCTGAGTAGCTGAAGAGTTCTGTGAGAGGACAAAATTCACTAGCCAAAAAATATAAAATTTATAAATTAGGCTCTTTAAAGCTAAAAATGTCTGCTCATCAAAAGATATCACTTAAAAAATTAATCTATAAGCTACAAAATGGGAAAGAATATTCAAAATACAAGAATTCAACATAAGACTCACGTCTGGAATATAGGGATAATTATTAAAAATCAACTATAAAATGGCAAAAAACAATGAAAATAAACAAAAATCTCAAACATATACTTAACAGAATACATATAAATGACCAATAAATACATAAAATAATGTTCAAAATCATTAGCCATCAATGAGTTGTAGATTAAAGCACCAATTGTGTTTTAAGACTTTTGGGGAAAAATATCTAGGTTTCTTAACATGACCTATGTGGTCCCTGGCTGTTTCTACAAGTTGATGTCATACTGCTGTTTCTAGGACTTTTTTAAGGTCTTGAAACCTGAGCCAGTGCTCTGACCTCAGCCTGGCCCAAAGTTAATTTCCTCCCCTTCTTTATTTGCATATCTACATATCTGGTGCCTTTTCATTCTTCAGGCCACTGATTAGGGGAAGCCCCTTCAGCTTCTCTTAAATCAGTTTATCTTGTGTAGTCTCTCTCCACCCCAGTTTTTGTTTGTTTTGTTTTGTTTTGAGTTGGAGTCTTACTCTGTTACCCAGACTGGAGTAGAGGGGCACACTCATGGCCACTGCAACCTCCACCTGCTGGGCTCAGGCAATCCTTCCACCTCAGCTTCCAAGTAGCTAAAACCAAAGGTGCGCACCACCTCACCTGGTGAATTTTTATTTGTTGTAGAGATGAGGTCTCTTCAAGTTTCCCAGGCTGGTCTTGAAACATGGGCTCAAGCAATCCTCTCGCCTCTGCCTTCCCAAGTGCTGGGTTTACAGACTATCTCCATCCCAAGTTAAAGAGTATCCCACTTTCAATTTGCTTCCTTTATAGTACTTTGTATAATAATTTTACTCATATGTTCACTTCTTCTTCAAGAACTTACGTTTATGAGCAGAGATTCTGTATTTTTAATATTCACTGTGTTACTAGACTGCCTCACAAAATGAATGGCACTAGTAGGCACTCTGAGGTATTTATTAATTGAATAAATGAATGAATGAGGTGCAAGGGGTTTATGAAACTAAGCAATTTAGGACCCACACCTGTGAATTCTGGACATCTTTGGGGTTTCAGTTGCATTTCTGCAAAACTCTATGAGTCAGAACAGCCTTCTTCACAAATAGAGTTTTTGCTTTAGTTTATGAGGGCACTACATAGGAGTCTCTTCTATATCAGGCAGGTGCTTCCCCTTGGGAATTACCTCCCCTCACACAAGATGCTCAAGCATGAAAAACTACTTCTTCTGTACACGAGTCAGGCAGTTTCTGATGAAAGAAGCCACTTATTCTTGAAGGGCTTCCAGGAAATCAAAAATGTTGCAAATGTTTTGTCGCAAAAGACTTTTAAAGAGAAGAGTATGTGTGATTGCCAGGGTCTGCATTAAGCTATGGAAGCTCAATCCCTTCACCTGAGGCACAACCGAAGACTTTGTAAAATGGGAGGAACCATGCCAGCAAAACCAAACCCAAGTCAAAAGTCAGAAGGGCATTTGTGCTATTTGACTTCTAAGTATAATAATCCTTAAAGTTTACTGATACAGTGACTATATCTCACCTTAAAACAAAAATGCCATATGATAGCAGTTCAACTTTGATTTAGTTGAACGAAACATTTGAATTTTTATTAAGCTATCACTATAAAAAAAAAGGTGTGTGTGAAAGAGAGAGAAGCGGGGGTGGGGTGGGGGGCAAAGACATGAAAGTATTCCATTCCCACTTCTCCTTTCTCCTTAAAGTATTTTTACATGGCTTTAAACCAAACGAAGCCCACTGAGACTGTTCAGAAGCCATCTACATAGAATACTTTTATTTTCTTTAGCATAAAATAATATAGGCAAGTGCTCCCCCAAGCAGTAATGAAGGTTAAATATCTTTGATCATCAAACATTTGTGCTGCAGCTAACTCAGGAAGTGCAAGTACACAAAGTGATGAATTACATATTCGGGACATTCGCCTCATTTCTCAGGCACTTCCTGCCACCTAAACAGTCATTTCAGGGCCTTGCAAGTGTAAGTTGATGCTTCTTTGCCAAATTACCTTGTTTAAACCTCCATAAAACATTGCTGCCATCAGCAGCTAGAAATTTTGGGAAGCAATTTAGGGTTGATATAATTTGCAAGTAATTTATCACTGCAAGTAGATGGTTTTATTAAACAGCTTCAGGGTACTTGCTTAAACAACAACAACAAAAAAAGGTTACATTACTTTTGTCTAGTCCCCCTCCTGTCCTTTCTTGCTTCCTTTCTTTTTTTTTCTTTTGTAATGTAATTATTTAAACTTCTCCTATGTTGGAATGGTGAAGTAGACAACACCTGAGTAAGTATTTAACTAAAAAGATCCATGAATGTATAATGAGTTGCACTGTTCATACACTCAGACAGATTTCTGAGAAGAAAAAGCTCAACAAAGGCTGGACTAAACAGAAATATATTGTGGGCTTCGAGCTGAGAAAAAGAAGACATAACAGAAGAAACTGCTTCAAGGCAGAAGAAGCACACTGACTAAAGATTTGGGACAAGAGCAAGGAGGTAGTGAGGGAGGCTTCCGGGCAAGATGGCAGCAGAGTAGGTTGGACTGTGACAGTCTTCACAAAAGTGAGTGTCTATAAAGACTCTCTGCATGAGTGGGTGTCTGCCAGTGGGTGAATGGAAGTCCGTCTGAGGGGTGACTTGGGTTCATGCACCCAGGGCGCTCCTCCGGAGGTGACTGCAATCCACCACCACCCTGAAACCGGAGACCCCGTTATGCAGGATCATCTGCCATTCTCAGGGATCTCTTGAGAGGAGGCAGCAAAGAATAGCCACCCCTCACCGCCTGACACCCAGCCCCATCACTTGTTGCACCAGACCAAGCACAAGCAGGAGGAACCGTAGCGAAGGCAGGTCATGGAAATCTGGAATAAAGCTCTAACCCCAGTGGCGAGACACCAGTGGGTGCTATCTTCTCAGGACTAGGACTGGGCAGAGCCCTGCATTGCCCTGCCCAACTCTGCCCAGCCTCCATCCTGGGACCCAGAGTCTATCAGACTCAGAGAGACAGATGCCCTTCCCCCATGCTAGAACTGGCACAGACATGTCAGATCTGAGTGGGAGACTAGACAGCAGTAGCAGTGAGTAGGGTGAGTTTGAATCTGATCCATCCTCCTTCCACAGAAGTCCCTGGGGCATCTGACCCATGCTGAGAGCAGCTCTATCAGCCTGCACTGAGAGTGGAGGTGAGGGGATGGAGACCAGAGCCACTCCCTAAGGAGGAGGCCTGAAAGAAACCTGGAGTTACAGAAATAGCCACAGAGAAAGTTTTTTCTTCTTCTTGTTTGTTTTTTGTTTTAGTCTTAGCTTTTTTCTACTTTCTTTATGTTTTTGTTTACATTTTTATACTTGCTTTGTTTCTGTTACTTTAATTTTTTAGAAGATTTTCTGCTTATGTATGGGTATTTTTGAGGGAGAGTACACCA
>CAUYQG010101049.1:0-20393 GCA_963574415.1 Tarsius wallacei | reverse complement strand
CAGATTTTCATAGTACAGTATCATGAGTGGTAGGTACTGTTTTACTACTAGGCACAAATTTATTTCTCAGAGAAGTACTAGAGAAGTATTGTGGCTAAAGATTGAGATCTGATTCTTTCAGAGAAGGCTTCTAGAAGACTGATATTGATCAGCTTCTTGGAAATAAGTAGGAATCAACAAGGTGAAAAGTGGAAAAAGAGCCTTAGATATAGGGAAAAGTGAGCAAAGGTGTGTTGGAAATCCAGAAGGACTTTTATACTTCCGGTACTGTAAGAGTTCATTACAGCTGGAAAATAGAATGGGATTGGAAAAGTAATGAGAATAGCCCTGGCGGTAAGCATATAAGCCTCTGAGGCAGGAAAAGATTTGAGAACTGTATATGAGGTGGAATTGTAAAAATATGTTAATCAGTTGGCTATGAGAATGGTGAGGAGTACGGGGTCTAGGATTACTGGCCTGGGCAACTAGCTGGTAGGGAAATAGTGCCATTTTACTAAGATACTAATTGCCTGAGGAGAAATGGATTTAAGGAGAAAGATAACATTTCACTGTTGGAGATTTTGAATCTGCAGTACATAGGCAACATCTAAATGAGACATCAAGTGAGCTATTAGCTTTGGAAACTTGACATTCATGAGAAAAAATTGAGAGTTCTCCATCATAGGTATCTGAAGCCATGGATAAAGATGCCGTCGTCCATAGAAAGTATGTAAAGCTAAGAGAGCCAAAAACAGAACTGTAATTTCAACAGCATTTGAGTGATGCATAGTGCAGGCGCATTGGCTCATGCCTGTAATCCCAGCACTTTAGAATGCTGAGGCAGGAGGATTGCTTGAGCACAGGAGTTTGAGACCAGCCTGCACAACATAGCGAGTCCTTGTCTCTACAAAAAAAAATTTTTTTTAATTAGCCTGACTTAGTGATGTGCACCTGTAGTTCCAGCTACTCAGGAGGCCGAGGAGGGAGGATCACTTGAACCCAGGAGTTCAAGGCTGCAGTGAGCTATGATTGTGCCACTACTTTCCAGTCTGGCAACAGAATGCCCCAACTCAATCTGTTGAATGAGGTATAGAAGAGAGGAAAAGGAGGACAAGCCTCTGGAAGGAGCAGCTGAAGCAGAAACAGTTTTGGATGTATTTGCATTTGGTGATTTGTGGCAAATTTGACGCAGTAGTGGGATCAGAAACCAGGCTATGGTAACAGAGATGACAGAATGTGAGGAGAGCAGCTAGAGCCACGGGACTTGAATACAGTGAAGGGTTGAGGTGTTGGTGAAATGAAATCCCTGTGGAGATGAGAGAAGGCAGAATCCAAAGCACAGGTAGGGGTTAGCCCAAGTGGAGGTACACCATGGTCACTGAGAGGTGAAAGAAGAATGGATGGGGGGAGAGAGTGATTTTGAAAGCCTGCTTTAATTCACTCGATTGGTTACTTTAGGTAAGTCATTTCATTTCATCCTACAGCAATCTGTTTTATGTAGGACATATTGGTCCTTACTGTGTGAGGAAATTAAAGCTTGAGGAGGCAGCTTACCCAGGGTCACACATCTTGTAAGGGGTGGAGCCAGTGCCTAAAGCCAGAAGTTTGGTTTCTGGTGTGCTCCATCTCCTTTCCCAGCTGAATGTGCAGATAAATCCAGCAGTTCGTGTTACTGTACCGACCCATATGAACAGGTGCTATGTTCTCGAAATGAAATGGGTATTACTTCTCCTTATAAGAAAATTCCTTTTCAAAAACAATGTTTAATAAAATAATTATATGTAATATACATATGAAAAATGATACATACTTTTTTTTGGTAATCCCTATTTTAGCTAAGCTGGAAGGTGACAGATTTTTAAGAAAAAAACTTGTGGGGGAGGTGGGAGAAACCAAAGACTCAAATAAAGTTATAGAGTTTGAAAAGAATGTATCGCTTACTATAGTTCCAGCTACTTGAAAGGCTGAGGCGGAAGGATCTCTGGAGCCCAGCAGGTCGAGGCTGCGGTGGCCAGGAGTGTGCCACTGCACTCCAGTCTGGGCGACACTTTGAGACTCCAACTAAAAAAAAAAAAAAAAAAAAAATGTGGTAGGTCTCTAAACACTAACGATCATTAAAAGATAGTCAAGATATACCGCAAAGTGAAAAAACAGCAAATTGTAAAACAACATGCATCGTTTTAACCTGTTCTTATTTTTACAACACTGTATTTCTTGTTTGTTTCTGAGACAGGGTCTCACTCCGTCACTCAGGCTGGAGTGCAGTAGCACAATCAAGGCTCACCGCAGCCTCAACCTCCTAGGCTCCAGCAATGCTCCTGCTTCAGCTTCCTGAGTGGCTGGGACTACAGACACGTGCCTCCATGCCTGGCTAATGTGTTTATTTCTTGTAAAGATGGGGTCTTCCCACGTTGCCCAGGTTGGTATCAAACCCCAGGTCTCAAGCAATCCTCCCACCTCAGCCTCCCAAAGCGCTGGATTATAGGTGTGAGACACCATGCCCAGCCTACAATATTGGGTTTCATCCATTCTAAGATGCACATCTTTTCCAGTGTTCACATCTCTGATCAGTGACCTGTCAGAATTTAATTGGCAAACTGTTTTTTTTCTCTTAGAGGCTTGTAAAATGAGAGTGTATCTTACAATCAATGATACTTTATTTGATGAAATATGATATAACTATAAAATATATATAGCATACTAGTCAGCCCAGGACTGCAGTTTGGAAAGCCCTAGGCTGCCCTTAAGCCACTTGGAGAGGCCTCTGTTAAATTAAAAAACCCTAGGTGTTGTGTTACAGACAGAAATTGGTTACCAGTAAGAATCACACAGTCCCCTCCCCCCACCACTCCCCAAAAAAGAATGTGGTTATCAGGAACCTGCTTATTAGGTCTGGTTGACATGACAATCACCAGAGTATTGCCCTGTAAGGCAGGATTAGAGCTAGGATTGGATAGATAGGAGTTGATACTTCTCACTTTGAAAGGAGATAAAAGCCCAGGTGTGAGGAGACTCAGGACTCCTCTGCTCTGATAAATCTCCAGTCTTGGGCTAACTGGAGTCCCACACCAAGGTGGCAGCTGGAGGAACAAGCACACAAGGAAATAAAAGGTGTCTGGAGTCCAACCTGCTTTACCATCAGGTGTCTCCTCTCTTGGTAGCAGAACCATATCCTCTCCCCAGGTCAGGTCAAATGTTGCCACCTAAGCAAATTCTGAGGAGCCACTCCTCCAGGTGGATCTTGGGTTCCTATCACCTGTGTAATGTATTTAAGAATTTGCATTTCTCAGTAGTGAGATTAATAGAGATTCCAGCTTTCCACTCTACATATTTCTGTATTACTCCAAGGTTTTTTGTTTTTTTGAGTTGGAGACTCACTCTTTCACCCAGGCGGGAGTACAGTGGCACACAGGCTCACGGCCACCCCAGCGTTGACCTGCTGGGCTCCAGCGATCCTTCTGCCTCAGCCTTCCGAGTAGCCGGAGCTACAGAGGCGCGCTACCACGCCTGGCTACTTTTTCATTTTTATTGCAGAGACGAGGTCTCACCAAGTTGGCCGGGCTGGTCTCGAACCCACGGGTTCAGGCAATCCACTCGCCTCGGCCTCCCAAAGTGCTGGGATTACAGGCTGAGCCACTGAGCCGGCCTTACTTCAAAATTTTTAAAAACCACTTATGTGTATTACTTTTACAATCAGGGAAAAAAGGTAAAAACATTCAAATGGGAAAATACAGGATAATGTTAATAATGAAGTGAGGAGGTGACTGCTAATTGTTTTTCCTTTTCATCCTCCAAACTTCACAAGCTTTTTAATGAGCACAAATTACTTTTCCAATACACAAAATTATTTTAAGAAATAACCCACTTTCATTTCTTCAGATAAAAATGAAATAACAGGTCGGGTGCAGGGGATCATGCTTGTAATTCCAGAACTTTGGGAGGTTGAGGTGGGAGGATCGCTTGAGCCCAGGTGTTTGAGACCAGCCTGGGCAGTATAGTGAGACCCACCTCTCTACAAAGAATAAAAAATAAAAAATTAAATAAACTAACAAACCCTCAACATTGCACGCATGGAGAAAGTACAGTTTACTTCTTTTTATTTTTTTCGAGGGCATATTTTACCTCCAAGAGAAAGGCGCAGTTATTTCTAAATTAAATTTATACATAGTTTGGAGATTTACTCATTAAGCAAACACCTTGGTAAGAATAAACTGAGCTGAGCTTCAAGACAAGGCTCAGTGAAAAAAAAAATGAGCTCTTGCTGTCTAGTAGACTCTGTTCCTGCGGCCTTCTCGCTTATCACCTCATTTGATTTAAAGACAAAAGCCAAAACAAAACCTACCAAAGCAGGATCCAAGAGCCAGGTATCTTTCTAAAACGCATTCCCTGCCAGGGGACTCCCCGGCCCAGCTCCTCCCCTCCCACGTGACCCTGTGACCCGAAACGCCATCTTAGCTCGCCTTACAGCGGAAACTACATCTCCCAGAATCCTCGCGGTTTGCGTCGTGCTGGCACTTTCACTGGCCCGGCCTCAGAACGGAGCCTGTAGCCGGGCGCCATCTTTGACGCTGGCAGTCTTGGTTTTCTGCTGGTGCTGCTGCTGTGGGGACGACGGCCGGCAGCGGCTAAGCAAGAAGAAAGACGTGGCGGCCAGCGGGAGTCGGGGATAGTGTCATCGGTTCGGTAAAGTTTCTGTTCTCTGGTAACTAGAGCCGTTTTTTGATTCCCGGGTGGCTCGGGGCCGGGGAGGTGGAGGAGAGGGCGAGGGGAGTGGCAGCGGCCTCCCCTCGCCCCTGGGTCGCGGCCTAGCCCGGGAAGTCAGAGCGGATCCTTCAGCCCCGCCGTAGCGACCCCTCCCCCCACCTCCCGGCCGGGCCCTCGCCGGGGCGGGCTGGCCGCCTCGGGCTCCCGCTCTCTCTTCCCGTCCTCCCCGCCTCCACCCCACTCCTCCCCGCCCCCACGGCGCCTGCTCCTTTCCCAGCCAGCCTTCCTCCCCTCCCCCACATCCGGTGTTCGCGAAACCGAGGGCGCCCGGAGCCGCCCAGGAGGCCCACTGAGTCCCCTCCGAACCCCGGAGAGAGCTGGCGCTCGATTGCTTTCTTCGGGGCGACAGTTTGTCTAGTTGAGCGGACCCTCGGTGCCTCGCTCAGACTGAGTGCCAGGAGCTGAACTCACCTACTCTCATTCCTCTCCAGGGTCCCACTACTGTACTTTGGACATTTTCTCAAACTTCACATTAGAAAGCCACCGACCTCATTCCGGTATCCTACACTCGTTCCCCACCCCAGTTACACTCCCGCCCCCACCCCCCCCTCCGCATCGGAGTCTAGAGCAACAGGGACTGGTGAAACCGTTCTCCTTGTAGGATTGGTGAAACCGTAATGAAGAACACCCACTAGACTCCCATACTCGGTGCGGATTCCTATGGGGAAGGCAGTTATTGTTGACATCTTCCAGGCCTTGGTTCTGGACCCTGAGAAGGAGGCCGTGGAACTAGTGATAGCGATGCTTTTAAGGGTAAATGTGTGTAGGTATTGGGGGAAGGGGAGGGATCAACCCAAAAGGAATGAAAGTGGCTTAAAGCTCATAGTTCAGTTTTTGCTGTTCATATAGAGTCCAGCTTGTGAGTTACTTATTTGCAGACTGTAAAGCTTCTCCAGCCTAAAAATATCTGGATTAACACTTGGTGCCCACAGTAAATTGAAAATGCAACTTCTAACCTTGTTTTTAAATTTTATTCTCAAAGCTTTTTTTTCAACCAGTCACATTTTTTAAAATTGTTTTACTTCTAGTTAGAGCTGAAAGGGTTCAGTTAGTATGTGCTGTGACCAGTATGTGGAGTCTGATTTAGCTTTCCAGAATTGAGTTTTGGGTTGCATTGGCAAATCATAGTCTTGAATGACGAATGTTGAATGGTGCACTATGTTTTTGTTTAAATGAAATTTTCTGAAAGTAATTAATTTTAGAACAAAGGTAAATCGATATTGCTGTTGTGAGGCATCATAAAAATACATATTTTAAAAGCTGAAGGCATTTCAGGCAAATACGGTTCTCGAGGAAGCAGAAAAAACAATGGACCTGGGGTTTGGAAGACCTGGCTTCTAGCTGCTGCTAACCAACTCTGTGACTCTGGGGAAGGGACCTCAGTTCTTATTTCCATAACATGAGGACACTGGACTATTTGAATTCAGAACTCAGAAAGTTGGAAGGGATCTTAAAGCCCTCTAAGGAAGAGTTTGGGAATGTGCTGCATTGCTGTAACTTTTCCTCCAGAAATAACCTGGCTTGGGAGTTATTGGTCCAGTGGAAAGTGATTCCCCATAGAAACTGGAGAAAAGGTAATGCAAGTAGAGAGAAACAGCTGTATTTCTGCTTGAGTAATAAACCTACTAACAAATTCTGGTACCAATTTTGGAGACATAAAGAGAATGAGTGTATGTACTTTAAGTGTACCAGTCTCCTCACTCACTCCTGGCAGAAGATGCAGCACTTTTAGTGGTGCTGGGATTCTGGGATGTGTTCCTGTTAATTCTAATACAGAAGATGATGTGGTAGAAGGAGAGATGGTTGCAGAAGGAGTGGATAAAGAGGCAAAACTGCCCACTAAAAAGAAAAGAAAGAAGGGTTTGCGAATTAAGGGGAAAAGACGTCGAAAAAAATTGATCCTTGCCAAAAAGTTTAGTAAGGATTTGGGATCTGGGAGGCCTGTTGCGGATACCCCTGCTTTGCTAGCTTCCAGTGCCCCTGAGCAGGATGAAGAAAGTCTTTTTGAGAGCAATATAGAAAAACAGATCTATTTACCCAGTACCAGAGCCAAGACCTCCATTGTGTGGCACTTCTTTCATGTGGACCCCCAGTACACCTGGCGAGCTATTTGTAACCTCTGTGAAAAAAGCGTCAGCAGGGGCAAACCAGGTAGCCACCTTGGTACATCTACTCTTCAGCGTCATCTGCAGGCAAGGCATTCACCTCATTGGACCAGGGCCAACAAGTTTGGAGTCACTAGTGGGGAAGAGGACTTTAGCTTGGATGTATCTTTATCTCCTTCTTCTCCTGGAAGCAATGGAAGTTTTGAATATATTCCTACAGATCCATTAGATGATAATAGAATGGGCAAGAAACGCGATAAATCAGCATCTGATGCCCTAAGGGCAGAAAGAGGGAGATTTCTCATCAAAAGTAATATTGTCAAGCATGCCTTAATTCCTGGAACCAGAGCCAAGACATCTGCAGTTTGGAATTTTTTTTACACTGATCCTCAGCACATCTCAAGAGCTGTGTGTAATATATGTAAAAGAAGTGTGAGCCGGGGTCGGCCAGGTTCCCACTTGGGAACTTCAACACTTCAACGACACCTGCAGGCCACACATCCCATCCATTGGGCTGTTGCCAACAAAGACAGTGGTGCCGTTGGAAATGGATTAGATGAAGCTGAGCCTGAGAGAAATGATCTCTTGAGTGATACTTTGCATGGAGAAAAGTCTACAGGCAGCCAAGATTTAACAGCCGAGGACCTTAGTGACTCTGATTCAGAAGAACCTCCTGTGTTAGAGGTTGAAAATAGATCTGAAAGTCCTATACCTGTTGTAGAGCACGACACTCTGATGCACACACGGGAGAGAGAAACGACATACAGTGGAAATCCCGTTTCAAGTCAAATAAGTCAGGCAATTATTCAAATGATTGTGGAAGATATGCATCCTTACAACTACTTCTCAACCCCGGCCTTTCAGAGGTTCATGCAGATTGTGGCCCCTGACTATAGGTTGCCATCAGAGACTTTCTTTTTCACTAAGGCTGTACCTCAGTTATATGATTGTGTCAGAGAAAAAATTTTCTTAACGTTAGAGAATGTTCAAAGCCAAAAGATCCACCTGACTGTTGACATATGGACTCATGACCCATCCACTGACTATTTCATTGTGACTGTACACTGGGTCTCTTTGGAAACTGCGCCTTTCCCCAGTAATGGCAGGATCCCCAATTTTAGAAAGTGGGCAGTGCTTTGTGTTACAGGTTTGGCCAAAGACTGTTTGATAACCAACATTTTACAAGAATTAAATGACCAGATTGGTCTGTGGCTTTCTCCTAATTTCCTTATCCCTAGCTTCATTGTTTCTGACAATTCCTCTAATGTGGTACATGCAGTCAAAGATGGTGGTTTTACCCATGTGCCATGCTTTCTGCATTGCTTAAATATAGTCATTCAGGACTTTTTCTGTGAGCACAAAAGCATTGAGAATATGTTAGTGGCTGCTAGGAAAACCTGTCATCATTTTAGTCATTCTGTCAAGGCCCGTCAGATACTGCAAGAGTTCCAAAATGATCAGCAGCTTCCATGGAAGAATTTGAAGCAGGATGAAACTGGCCATTGGATTTCTACCTTTTATATGTTAAAATGGCTCTTGGAGCATTGCTACTCAGTTCACCATAGTCTTGGTAGAGCCAGTGGAGTTGTGCTCACCTCCCTTCAGTGGACTCTAATGACTTACGTTTGTGATATTCTTGAGCCATTTGAGGAGGCCACCCAGAAAGTGAGTGTGAAGACTACAGGATTGAATCAGGTGCTACCCCTAATCCACCATCTACTCCTTTCCCTGCAGAAACTCAGGGAAGATTTTCAAGTCAGAGGTATTACTCAGGCCCTCATTCTGGTGGACAGTTTATCTCTGAAGCTTGAAACGCATGCCCTACTAAGTGCCATGCTCAAATCCAAGCCATGTGTCTTGGCTACTTTGTTAGATCCTTGCTTTAAGAATAGTTTAGAAGACTTTTTTCCTCAAGGTGCTGATTTAGAAACTTATAAGCAGATCCTTGCAGAAGAGGTTTGTAATTATATGGACTCTTCACGAGAGGTCTGCCAGATTGCATCTTCAGAGGCTTCTGGTTCCTCAGTTACAGTAGGAGCTGATTCATTTACCTCATCTATAAAAGAAGGCACCTCCAATTCAGGTTCCATTGATAGCTCAGCTGCAGGCAGTGTTGCTATTGGAAGCAAAAGCTTCATGTTCCCTTCTGCTATAGCAGTTGTGGATGAGTACTTCAAAGAGAAGTATTCAGAACTCTCCGGAGGTGATGACCCTTTGATTTACTGGCAGACCAAGATGAGCACGTGGCCAGCTTTGACCCAGGTTGCCATTCAGTATCTAAGTTGCCCCATGTGTAGTTGGCAATCTGAATGTATCTTTACTAAAAATAGCCACTTTCATCCAAAACAGATCATGAGCCTGGACTTTGACAATATAGAACAGCTGATGTTTCTGAAAATGAACTTGCAAAATGTTAACTACGATTATTCTACATTGGTTCTGAGCTGGGATCCTGAGAATGAAGTTGTTCAAAGCAATGAAAAAGAAATGTTACCTTAATTTCTTTTTCTTTCCTCCATTTAAAATGGGCAACTTACTGCTATTACTGTATCCTAATTGCTATAGTTGTTATATGTAGCCATACTAATTCTTTAAACAAATCTGGGGAAACTTGAAATCACAAAAAGGGCTGAAAATTCCTCAGATGCAATATAATGTTGGTAAAATGATTATAACTTAATGTTATAATCAGTGTAGCTAGCGCTTGAAAATTTTGTTTATGGCAATTGAGAGAAAATATATTTTTAATTTTCAAAAATATAGTGCAGCATTGAAAGACCTTAGGCTATTTCTGCCTGATAGATTGATTTTAAGTAATTGATTTTAAGTAAAATTTTCCCCAACGTGGGAGATTTATTGCTCTGAAACCAATGAAATGAGAAGAAAGCATACTAAGCTGGCGTTCCTTTTTCTCCCCATTTTTCTATTTTTTAAAAAACCCTGATGCTTAATTACGATGGCAAACAAACAACAAAAACCCAAGGCATTGTTTTATATTTGAAAATTTCTAATTACCTCCTCATACTGGTCAGCTTTATAATTTTGAATTATTGAGTGTGATAGAGTTACCCTTTATTTAGGATTGGATCTTATGTAAAAGGAAAATATTAGAAAACAATTAGGAAAAATTAATTTTAGTCTTTGAATTGCCATTTTTAATTTTTATGAAATATTATAAAAATAAAATAAAGATTTTATAGGTACTTTTGCATCATTTATGGGTAAAAGCATACTACAAAGTTTACAAAAATGGAAAAAGATTGAATGGGAACTGTAATGAAAGCCCCTTGAACATACTTTGAAAAACCCAGTATGTATTTCCCAAAGAATGTTTCTCTAATTTTGGTAATCTTTTAAAAAACATACTTAATGATCCATAATACCATCTTCTTAATTAACTGTGAGGTTGTTTGGCCACTGTGTTCTTAATGAAAAATAAGCAATCATTATTTTCATGTAGTAGGAATCGGTGAAATGAGTGAATTGATCCTCAATATCTTTAAGGTCCTTTCCACTCTGAAAGTAGGTTTCTGTGATTGAGTGGGGGCCAGAAAAATGATGACTTTTAGGAAAAGTCTATTAAAAGTTTCAGACTGAATAACTAATGTAAGATCCAATTTTTCCTTTTTTTCATTTTAGATTTGGGGATAATCCCTGCCCAAAAAATTCCTGGAAAATTGACTAGTATTAAGTGTGAGTAAAAGGTGTCCACTTTTTTTTAAGTTTTGATTTTAGTTTTGTCTTGGATAGAGTTTGGCAAGATTTAGCCTAGAAATTATGTAGTATTTATTACGTACGAGAGAATCAAAATTGCTTGGTTACTGGGCTGGTTTCAAAATTTAGGACTCATTTCTATGTTTCAAAATAGTTATTTTTTTAAATTCTTAAATGGTAAGTGTACCATTGTGAAATGAAATTTCAGCTCCAAAAGTTTACCCTTTTACTAATTGGAGTAAATGGATAATTACAAAGTCTTTAGCTATAGCCATCAGTAGTAAAGAATTTGGAACTAGGTGGCGTAAGCAAGCCTTTCTAGGGCCAATATTGTATGGCATGCCAGTGACACTGGTGTTGATATAAAAGGAGAAATAAGTCTTCCCTTAGATAGAAACTTCTGTGTTTTGACAGTTTCATTTTAGAATGGCTATTATGCTGCTCTGCCTTCTACAGCTTGCTGCACCACTCTGTAGTTACTCTATAACTATCCGTTTCTTTTTTGGTTAAACACTCCCTGATGATGATGATGATGCTATACATACATCCATATGATACACGTTGATATGTATGTAAGGATTTCCCTTCGTCTTTATTTTGTGGTCTGGGCAAAATTTAATGTAACAATAACTTCTTGATACTTTGGTATAAGAGTAAGTTCACTATTTTTATAATGAACCCAAATCTAAAGTCTTTTATCATTTATTTTAAAAGGGAAAACTTATCCAGATGTTATGTTTGTACACATTTGTGTATGTGTGTGTGTGTGTGTAAGCCAGTTAGTATATATGTATATTATATACATAAAACATTTTATATTTTTAAAAACATGCAAGTATGCTTTTATTATACAGATAATAAAGATGGGGGAAGGTTTCTGTTTTTTTCTTAATAGGTGAAGAAATCTTGAAGACCAGAAATTGGATCTTATTGAATTTTGGTGTTTTTTTCCTTTTTTTCCTCTTTTTCTTCTTTTTTAAATGATATTGTTCGACTATGGAAGATGGATCTTATTTTTTTTTTTTTTTATAGCCGTCTGAATCTCAGGTTCATTTTTAAATGAACTCCTTTTTTTGTTTTTTGTTTTTGAGGAGATAACTAACCCTAGCTGTCTCCAGTCTGAAAAAGGTTATTCGAATGGACTTGATCTCCTAGTAGTTGGGAGATGTTTTAAAAACACGTCCTGTGTTTGAATTGTGGCTGAGAGGTTTCCTTGACAATGTGAGGAGGAAAATTTTTTCTGCCTCTTTATTATTAATTCACGGATTGAGTGTTGGTTCGACCTACAGGCGTAATAGATTGGAACTCAGTGAAGACACAGACGTTCCTGTTGAGAGCAACCAGCTAATGTAAGTGGGGAAATGGGCCTTTTCTCATGAAAGGAGTGAACATTTTTGTAATTTATGCCATAATTTTCCTGGATCAGTAAGAAATTAAAAGACCATTGTTCAGACGCTTTTGCTTGTACATAATTATTTACAAACTTTTAGCTTTTGGATGGAAACTTTTTTTCCTTTGAATAATATATGCACATTTAAAAAAAAAAAAAAAAAGGTAGAAACAATATAGCCAAGGTGAAATCTCCCCTGTAATTCCATCTGCTTAGAGAAAAGCACTGGGTTTGTTTTGTTTTGTTTTGAGTTGGAGTCTCTGTCACAAGGCTGGAGTACAGTGGCACGCTCACAGCCACAACAGCCTTGACTTGCTGGGCTCAGGCAGTTCTTCCCCCTCAGCCTTCCAAGTAGCTGGAACTGTAGGCACATACCACCACAACTGGTTAATTTTTTGTTTTATTGTAGAGATGAGGTCTCACCAATTGCCCAGGCTGTGTAAACCCTTGGTCTCAGACAGTCCTCTCACTTTGGCCTCCCTAAGTGCTGGGATTACAGGCATGAGACATCACACCCAACTGAAAAGCACTGTTAAGAGTTCATCACACTGTAGTTCCATGTCCATATGTATAACTCTGCCTCATCTTTTTAGAGACTACATAGGATCCCATTGTATGGATGTGTTGTACTTTAATGTGTCCCTCACTGATAGACATTTGGGTTTTTGCCATTGCAGACAAAAATAGCCTCCCATCTGATAACAGCCTTATGCACACATCTGTGTGAACTTATTTCCTTAGAACCAGTTCTCAGATGAGAATTTATAGCTTTGTCACATGTTACTCTCTAAAGAGATTGTACCAATTTACTGAACAACTATAAGGTATTTTTGATTTGTAAAAGCTCTTGATGTATCTCTTTTAGTAAAGATACTAATCTTTGGCCATGTTGCTGATCGATCTTTTGCTACATAAATGTTTTTCATTTTATGTAGTCACCTATTAATTTTACTGTTGTGGCTTTTAACTTTGGTGTCATGCTAGGAAAGGCTTTTTCACCCTGAGCTTATAAAAAATACCATGCATTAATTTTTTTCACAGCACTTGAGTGACTATGCATTTTATATTAAAAATGCTGTCTAGAGATTATAGTTACAGACATCAGTCTTCCTCACACAAACATAGTAGACATTGTAAAATATAGCTTGTCTTTTTTGCTGTGTGTAGTTATGAATTCAGAATCTTTCTTAGTATAGTGCTCTAATTAGTGAGCTAAAACCTCTTTGCCATCTCTGTTTCTATTTTCCTGTAACCTTTATGTATGAAGTAGATTTTTTTTTCTAAATGTCTGGCCATTTTTTGTTGTTGTTGTTAATTTTGAATGCCACTTTTTAAAATAAATCACATTTATTTATGGACTCTTGGGTTCTGTTGATCTGTGTACTTAATCATTTGCCTATATTACATTTAAACATTGTTATATTTACCATCTGTAATATCAATTAGATCAAGGCTTTCTAAAATACTTATTCTTCTAGATGATTTTACAATCTGTCAAGTTCCAATAATAAACTCTCATTGAGTTTTTTACTTGAATTGCATCCAATGTATGCATTATTTTGGGGGAGAAGTAACTTTCATCATCTGCTACCATTTATCCATTATCCAAGTCTTCTGTGCTTTAGTAGTGTCATAGTTTTTGGGTTTGCTTTTAATTTAATGTGGGTCTTGCATAATTCTTTATTTTCTTCTTGTATATTTTATAGTTTTATTGTGATTGGAACTCTGTCATCCTTAGAATTATTGTTGCTAGCATAAAGGAAATGTACTACTTTTTGTATCTCTAATATTCTTACAAAATAGCAAGAATAATACTGAAAATACAGTATTTTTTGGTTGATAGGTTTTCTAGTTTGCAGGCATAATCTGCAGATACTAGATTTTTAAAAAATCTCATCTAGTTTTTATGCCTTTTTTTTCTTAATGCATATGCTAGAACATGTGGAACTCTGTTGAATGATAGTCATTTTTTGTTTTTCTTGAGTGAGCTTACCTGTAGTGTTTTACCATGTGCTGGTGGTTTCTGGTGATTAAGCCTGTTTATGCGGAAGCACCTTGTAATTTACTAAGAGTTTTTACAACAGTGGAAGTTGCTTTTGTTTTGAGTCGGAGTCTCACTCTGTCGCCCAGGCTGGAGTGTGGAAGCATGCTTACAGCCATTGTACCCTCAACCTGCTGGAGTCAGGCAATCCTTCCACCCCAGCAGGTGCGCACCACCACATCTGGTTAATTTTTTGATTTATTGTAGAGACGGTTTCTCTCCAAATTGTCCAGGCTGGTCTTGAACCCTTGGACTCAGGCAGTCCTCTTGCCTCTGGCCTCCAAAAGTGCTGGTATTAGAGGCATGAGCTACCATGCCTAGCCTGGATGTTGTTGCGTTTTAGCTTGCTTTTTTTTTTCTTTTTTAAGCTATTTTTTTTTTTAATGCCATTTATTCGTTTGTTTGTTTGTTTGTTTACTTTGAGATAGGGTTTCACTCTTGCCCAGGCTAGGATCAAGTGATCTTTACACCTTGGCCTCCCCAGTAGCTGGGACTATAGGCACATACCACCACACCTGGCTATTTTAAAATTTTTTGTATGCCGGGCTCAGTGGCTCAGCCTGTAATTCCGCGCTTTGGGATACTGAGGTGAGTGGATTGCCTGAGCCGGCAGGTTCAAGACCCGCCTGGGCAACTTGGCAAGACTTCATCTCTACAATAAATCAAAAAATTAGTCGGGCGTGGTAGCGCGTGCCTGTAGTTCCAGCTACTTGGAAGGCTGAGGCGGAAGGATCGCCGGAGCCCAGCAGGTCTGGATGACAGAGTGAGACTCTAACTCAAAATAAATTTTTTTTTTTTTTTGTAGATACAAGGTCTCACTCTGTTGCCCAGGCTGCTCTCAAACTTCTGAGCTAAAGCGATTCTCTCATTTCAGCCTCCCAAAAGTGTTGGGATTATATTCATGAGCCACTGCGCCCAGCCAAAAATACCATTTTAGATCCCCTTTTCTTCACTTTTAGACCATTTTTTCCTTTTTGAAATCTTGCAAAAATTACCAAGGAATTTTTTTAAACATTTACTCTATTTAATGTAATGAATTTCCTAGTTTTAAACCATTGTTAGTCCTGGAATAAGGCTTTTTGATATATAGTGTTGCCTTTTTAGTAGATAGCTGATTCAATTTGCTAATGTTTTATTTATGATTTTTCATCTGTAACATAAATCAGATGTCCAAGGTGTTTTTGTTGTTGTTGTTGTTGTTTGAGTTATAGTCTCACTCTGTCGCCCAGACTGGAGTGCAGTGGCCGTTCCCGGCCACCGCAGCCTCCACCTACTGGGCTCTGGCGATCCTTCCACCTCAGCCTTCCAAGTAGCTGGAATTACAGGCGCACGCTACCACACCCGGCTAATTTTTTGATTTATTGTAGAGATGAGGTCTCGCCAAGTTGCCCAGGCGGGTCTCGAACCGGCCGGCTCAGGCAATCCACTCACCTCAGCCTCCCAAGGCACAGGATTACAGGCTGAGCCACCGAGCCCTGCTTGTCCAAGGTGTTTTAAACATTTTTAGAATGCAGTGAAATAATGCTTGTGACATGATTTGTTTTGTTCTTTTTCGACTTTGAGTTCTTTCCGAATTCTTTTTCTCAAGTTAGATTAATTGCTGGCATAATTTTCTCAAGAATACATGGAATATGTAGATGGTATACTTTTTGAGAATTTTCATATCTAAAAACTTCTTCCAAGTCCTGAGCTATCCATAAAACGTAGTTGGAAAGGCCAAATATAAAGTCACAATCTCGCCAGGCTCGGTGACTCAGCCTGTAATCCCGTGCTTTGGGATGCTGAGGTGAGTGGATTGCCTGAGCCCGCGGGTTTGAGACCCGCCTGGGCAGGCGAGACCTCATCTCTGCAATAAAAAATAAATAAAAAATAAAAAAAATTAGCCGGGCGTGGTAGCGCATGCCTGTAGTTCCAGCTACTTGGAAGGCTGAGGCGGAAGGATTGCCAGAAGCCCAGCAGGTCGAGGCTGCGGTGGCCGGAATAGTGCCACTGCACTCCAGTCTGGGCGACAGAGTGAGACTCCAAACTCAAAAAAAAAAAAAAAATTAAAGTCACAATCTCTTTAAATTTTAGATCATGACATTTTGTCTTCTAGCATTTAGAGATTCAGATTAGAAATCTAATCATATCTAGTCTGTTTTTTTTTTTTCTTTGTTAGTCTTTTTTCTGGAAATTTGTATGTTTTTGTTTTTACCATTGGAATTCAGAAATTCCACCTTATCTGTGTGCAGTAGAGATATCTTTATAGAAAAGTTTTGTCTGGCATTTGATAAACCCATTTAAAGACTCAAATCCAGCAGGTTTTGAGACATTTTCTTATAGTTT
Organism: Tarsius wallacei; assembly: GCA_963574415.1. NCBI lineage: Eukaryota > Metazoa > Chordata > Mammalia > Primates > Tarsiidae > Tarsius > Tarsius wallacei. The sequence goes on along the minus strand of CAUYQG010101049.1, from coordinate 4,075 downwards.
CTTTTATTGTCTCTACCAGTTCCATTGCTTTTTAGTGTTTCCATTGTATGGAAATAGAGTTTCCTGGAATTATTTCCGTGTCATGTACCTTTTCTCTCATATTGACGTCTTTTGGCATTTTTGGTTTGGATTCTGGGAGATGTCCTGCCAGTGATCTCTTATAATTCAGTTATATTTTCCATTGATGTTTATTCTGTTATCCCTCTACTGAAATATATTTTTTGGGGAAGAGGCCAGAAATTTGAGTTTTCTTATCTTTTAAACTTTCTTTTCTTCCCACACTTTTCATGGTGGTATATTCATTTGTACCAATGCTATATATCCTTTAAAATTTGCTGAGAGCATGAAGATTTTAAAAGAATATCTTTGTTTTCCTACATTAACTTCTAGCTTTCAAACAGCTATTTTCGATTGAAAAGTAATCTGAATACTTTTTTTTTTCCTTTTAAAACTTAAGAAATTTATTGATATGCATCTTAATTTTGGGTTTTTTGCCTGGAATAATATTACTGTTAATTTTAATCATCCAAAATGTAGATAATTTGTTTAGTTAGTAATGTTTATTTAATTTACAATGCTGAAGCTGTATAATAAGCTTCAAGAGAATATGTAAGAACGAGTGGCTTGACTTTTACATTATAGACGGGAATGTACAGGCAAGCACATGTTAATGTAATTAAAATTTGGTTTTAACAGTGTGATCTCATTAGCCAAGGTGATTTAAAGGAGAAAGTTGGAAGAATTTACCTGAAATATTTTAATTAATTGTCTCCTTGTTTTAGGATTACATTTTAAAGACAGTTTCTGTGATTGAGTTGTCATTTGGAAGATTGAACCATTTCAAGAGGACTTGGAGCTGGTCCTCACCTTGAGGAAGCAGTGGCTTGTTCCAAGAAGCCACTTCTGATCTAAGAATCTACTCAGCATGCCTAACCAAGGAGAAGACTGCTATTTTTTTTTCTATTCTACATGTACCAAAGTAAGAATTGTCATCTTTGAATCAGTTCTTTCTACAGATTCCTTAATTTTGGATAAGATTTTCCCAAGCTATTTTGATATTTTGTTTTACTCAACTGTTTATTATCTGCTGTCAGTTTTTTAGTTAAAGAATGGCATATTTAGGAGAATTCATTACTTTTTTCTCTTTACCTTATAAATAACTGTAATTTTCCCATGTTCTAGAAAAGTGAAAAAGCTTTTAGTGACATATAGTCTCACTCCATGTTCAAAATTAATCTGTTCAGAGTGCCTTTGGTATTGGGGACACTTTGACCTATGGCTTGCTTACTTTAATTTTATATACTTTGTATTAAATGAGTAGGTGGGTTGTATTATACTTCTAGAAACTCATGGGTTGGATTTGACTTTGTTCTCCCAGATTGCCTGCTTAGTACTAAGACTATAAAGCCATCATGGCCAGGTGCGGGGGTTCATGCCCGGTGACTGACACATATTATTAGTCCCAGCTACTCAGGAGGCTGAGGTGGAAGGATCGCCTGAGCCCAGGAGGTAGCTGCAGGGAGCCATGATTGTATCACTGCACTCTAGCCTGGGCAACAGAATGAGACCCCCAACTCAAAAAAAAAAAAAAAAGTAAATAAAAATAAAGCTATCTTTCTAAATATGTTTTTGTGACTTTTTTGGCCTTATCTTTGTCAAAATTTTCTGTTTTCTGCTTGGTTTTTCTGCAGCTCTATTTAGCTATATCTGCTGCTTTCTGTTTGTTTGTCGTTGAGCCAAGGTCTCACTTTCTCTCAGACTGGAGTGAAGTTGCTCTATCACGACTTATCCACAGCCTCAGCCTCCTGGGCTCAGGTGATCCTTCCACGTCAGCCTCCCAAGTAGCTAGGACTACAGGTGTGCATCACCATGCCTGGCTAATTTTCTGATTTTTTTGTAGATGCAAGGTCTTGCTTCATTGTTCAGGCTGGTCTCAAACTCCTGGGCTCAAGCAGTCCTTCCACCTCTGCCTTCCAAAGTGCTGGGATTACAGGTGTGAGTCACCATGCCCGACTGTTATTTCTATGACTAGTTCTATTAATTTGTATGTTGTTACAAAAACTTTTTCTTAAGTCATCTTGATGTTGTGTTTTACATGATTAGTTTTGAGCAAAGGTTTGATAATTTAATCTGACATAGCGGTTTGTACATGGTAGCATTTTGTTTCAGATGTTTCCATTGTGTGGGGTATGTAGTGAGACACAATTATGTTAATTATATATTATTATACTTAAGTACTAGTCTGTGTATTTTCTTTTCTATCAAAAGTTAGAGCTTACAAGTCAGTGTGTATGAAACAGTTATGAAGATAAATTATGAAATACATTTTTAAAAAGTACCTAACACTCTTATCTTTTCAAACCCTTTCTCTCAGCTTGTATTACTTATGTTGTCAGATCACTTGAGAGGTACTGCCAAGAAATAAGTTTTAGGAAATTATAAATTTATTGCCCTCATATTGTTCTTTTCGTCCCATCACAGTTGTTTTCTACCTTGTCTATCTTTTCTTGCTTGTTTGTGCTTTTCTAAATTCCAGGAAACTCTTTTTATGAGCATTTTGCCTGGATATATTTCAGTGCCACAATTCTTTTCTCTGTTGTCTTTTTGTTTACAGGGTGACAGCTGCCCATTCCGTCACTGTGAAGCTGCACTAGGAAATGAAACTGTTTGCACATTATGGCAAGAAGGGCGCTGTTTTCGACAGGTGTGCAGGTTTCGGCATATGGAGATTGATGTAGGTTTTCAGTTTGCATTATTGTAATATGAAAAGTTGTCTGGGATCGTGGTGGGCCAGTAAGAAATATAGGGACAAAAGTAACATTTTGTTTTACATATTAAAATGTGGGTTGGCCAGGCATGGTTACTCACTCAGTCTGTAATCCCAGCACTTTGAGAGGCTAGGGCAGGGGGATTACACAAACCAGGAGTTCAAGGCCAGCCTGGGAAATATAGCAAAACCTCATATCTACAAAAAAATAAAAAAAAATTAGCCAGGCATGGTGGTGCATATCTGCAGTCCCAGCTACTTGGAAGGCTGAGGCTGGAGGATCACTTGAGTCTGAGTTTGAGTCTGTGAGCTGTCGTCATGCCACTGTACTCGAGCCTGGGTAACAGAGTGAGACTGACTCAAAAAAAGGGATAATTTATTTTTTATTTATTTATTTTTCCATGCTCAATATCTAAATGATATGAGCATGAGTTGGCTTAATTTTTCTGGAGAGCAGATTGGTAATATGCTTAAGCAATATATTGCATATTTGGAGAGTATATTTATTTTTATTTTAAATAATTGCAATCTTAGAGAAAAGTTGCAAGTACAGTATAAAATTTCAAAACTATTTAGGAGTAGATTACTGACATCTTCTATCACTTCCAAATACTGGTGAGTATTTTCTGCAAGAAAGGAGGACATTCTCCTATATAATCATAATACAATCATCAAAATTAGAAAGTTAACACTGATATATTACCTCCATTTAATCTTCAGATTTCATTCAAGTGTTGCCAGTTGTCCCAATAATATCCTTATTGCAGAAAGAGCAAGTCCAAATTCAAGTGTTACGCATAGTTGTCATGACTCTTTTTTTCTTTTTTTTTTTTAAGAAACAAGGTCTCACTGTTTCCCAGTCTTGTCTCAAACTCCTGGGCTCAAACAATCCTGCCTTGGCTTCCCAAAGTACTGGGATTACATATGTGAACCATGGCACCCAGCCTGTCATGACCCTCTAGTCTTTTTCAGCCCAAAACGGTTGCTTAGTCTTGCCCATAACAGTTGCTCAGTCTCCCCTAGCCTTTCATTGGCCTTGACACATCTGGTAGTTACGGGCCAGTTACTTTATAGAATGTCCTTCAGTTTGCATTTGTTTGTATTTCCTCATTACTATAAGTTTTTTTTTTTTGAGTTGGAGTCACACTCTGTCGCCCAGACTGGAGTGCAGTGGCCGCTCCCAGCCACCGCAGCCTCGACCTGCTGGGCTCCGGCGATCCTTCCGCCTCAGCCTTCCGAGTAGCTGGAACTACAGGCGCGCGCTCCCACGCCCGGCTAATTTTTTGATTTATTGTAGAGATGAGGTCT
>CAUYQG010101047.1:0-34873 GCA_963574415.1 Tarsius wallacei | reverse complement strand
ATTTTCACTCATAAGAATTAACATGGTGTTTAAAAAGCCTCTTACATTTTATTTTTTAATAATTATTTTAAAAATTTTTGCTATAATTTGAACATTAAACATTTTAATTTACAAATAATAATTATATGTATTTATGGGATATGATAAGACATTTTGAATCATGTATACATTGTAAAGCAATTAAATCAAGCTAATTAACATATCTATCACCTCACTTATTTATTTTCTGTGATGAGAACATCTGAAATTTATTCTCTTGCAATTTTGAAATATATAGTCCTTTATTATTAACTGTAGTCACCATGTTATGCAATAGCCCTCCAAAACTTACTTTTTTTTTGTCTACTGAAACCTGTACTCTTTGACTAATATCTCTTCAAAGTATTGTTCAAGAACAAATTAGTAGTTCCAGGCATCTATATCTGTTTTAGGTTATTATTGTTCAACTTTTGTTATCTTAAATATAAAAATTATTCTATTTCTCTCAGTCTTTCCCTCACATATTTTATATGAATAGCAATTTTAATGAGGGAAAAAACCAAAAGTGACACAAAACTTCTCAGATTACTCGAACTCTCTTTGATGCTAATTCTAAGTATAGGTATAAGTATTCAAAAATTATTTTTATAATGGATTAAAGAACTCTGTGATATTCCAGTATGAATGAGAAAAGCCAGGTGAATTATTCTCCTATGAGATCATGATAATATAAAAAGAATGATATGGCTATTAATGTTACAGTTATGTGTCCCAGATTCAGCAAGTAAGCTTCATCATAATAAATGAATTGCACCTTATAGAAAGTTAGAGTTATATGTGCCCTTAAAGTATAATTCATAACACTCTTTCTTTTGTTCTGCTCTACTCTTCCAAGCATATTATAAATCCTAAGGGAATGTTAATGGACAGTACTCAATTCTATATTAGATTTAATAAGCCAGTGATATTTTCTATTATTAAAGCCCTCCAAGCAAACATAAATTTACCAATGTACTAACAGCTTCTGTAGAAATGTATATGGAAAATAAATGAAGTCAATATTTCTAGGATCACCTAGCAAAAGAATATCTTGTTCCAGCTTTACTGAGATATAATTGATAAATACAAGTTTACTGTAAATGTAATTCTACACTAGCCATATGCTTTATATTTAAGGTGTACAATGCGATGATTTGTTACACACATACACTGTAAAATGATTGCTACAATCAGAAAACCCATTATTCATCTTGAACAAGTGAATGAGACCTGATAGTCACATTACTTACTCTTGGTTACGAATTATTATTTTAAAGTGTTAATCAAAAGTCTAATGAAATTAAAACTGATGAAGATATTCTCTCACTTGTGTGAACATAAACTCCATTGAGTAAGTGGATAAATTTCCTATCTTAAACACTAAAGATTTGATATGGCAACAGTAGAGCTAGTTTTCTTTGCAAAAAGTCTTTCAAGAAATTCTCACCCTTTTACATGATGTCTCCTCTTGCCTTGTCTCATCTAAATTCTCCAACCAAATACCAAACACCAAACACCAAAATCATCTCATCCTATGATATTTGGTTCCACTACCAACAGAATTTCCAAGATAAGAAGTCATGTCTTATGTTATAGTTGGTATCAAAGAATTTTTTTTTGTTTTTGTTTTTTTTTCTATTGGAACTGGGAATGATTAAAATAGATCTGGAAAAAAATGCCTTTTATTTCTTTGCCTTTTATCTTATCTGGTTTTGTTCTATCCCAGAAAAGCACAAAGCAGCTGAATACAAAAGTTTTCTTTTTTTGTCCAATAGTGCAGGCACAGACATTATAACATGTGATTCACAGATTTAAGTGAATATTCCATAAAACAAACTCCATTCGTATTATGAACTCCATTTTAAGAAAAATTGTCCTTATTCCAAGTGGGTAGATGTGAAGTTGATGAAATACAGCTCGTGCTACTAAACCATGGAAAAAATAAGTACAATATCGAGCAAAATATTTTTCAACTATCTCTCACAGATAATTGTACACATCTTTAATCACTTTTCCTTTGACAACATACCATCTTTTCATACTTTACATATCATTTGAAATGCCTGCTTAATACTTTCAGTAACTATTCAACAGCCTGGGTTATAATGGGAATTAAAATAATAGAAAAATGTTCTATAGGGCATCTATAATTAGTCAAAATATATAAGGCAAATCTACCAAACTTTACAACACATATCAAAATAAACTTCAATTAGATTGAGTTAAAACTGTGCATGCATATATGTGTGTGAGTGTGTGTGTGTGTGTACTTAGAAACTTGTCAAAATATAACTGTTAAATTCTAATTCTTCTAAGGAATGAGATCTTAATACATTTTGACATATAAGGAACATTAGCGAAAAATTAATAGATTTTGTTAAAAACTCAAATGCTCCTTTTTAGCAAATATAAAAGTCAAAAGATTGATATCTATTTGTAATGATTAATTTTATATGTCAACTTGATCTCACACCAGCAGAATGGCTATTATTAAAAAGTAAAAAAATAATAGATGTTGACAAGTTTGCAAAGCAAAGGAAATGCTTATACTCTGGGTTGATGGGAATGTAAATTTGTTCCACCCTTGTGGAAAGCAGTTTGGAGATTCCTCAAAGAACTGAACTAGAACTCCTGCTCAACCCAGTAATCCTACTACTAGGTATATGTGTCCAAAGGAAAATATATTATTCTACCATAAAGCATTTTTATGTTTATTATAGCACAATTCATAATAGCAAAGGCTTGGAACCAACCTAGCTGCCCATTAGTAGTGGATTGGATTTTTTTTTTATAAGTGGTACATACACACTGTGGAATAGCGTTCACAGCCATAAACAAAATTATGTTCTTTGCAGCAACCTGGATGCAGCTGGAGACCATTATCCTAAACAAATTAATGTCAAAACAGAAAATTAAGTACTGCATGTTCTCACTTCGTGAGAGCTGAACACTGGGTACACAAGGACATAAAGATGAAAACAATAGACACTGAAGACTCCAAAAGCAGAGGGAAAGAAGAGGACAAGGGTTGAAAAACTACCTATTGGGTTCTATGTTCACTATTTGGGTGATGGGTTCAATAGAAGTCCAGATCTCAGCATCACACAATATACCACATAACAAACCTGCACATATACCCCCTGGGTCTTTTTTAAAAACCTTAGAATGGGAAATTTTTAAATAATTGAAATTTATATCTCACAGTTCTGGAGCTGGGAAGTCCAAGATCAAGGTGCCAACAGATTCAGTGTCTGGTGAGGGCTGCTATCTGCTTCTAAGATGGTGCTTTGTTTGTTGTGTTCTCTGGAGGAAACAAATGTTGTATCCTCACATGTTAGAAGAGACAGAAGGAAAAAAAATACAAAATGGACTAGGGTACTGTCTTCAGTCTCTTTTATAAAGTTACTAGTCTCATTTTTGAGGCTTGCCATTTTGTAACCTCATTACCTCCTAAAAGTCCCACCTCTTAATACTATCACGTTGGTGATTTTCAACGTATGAATTTTGGGAAATGCATTTGAACTATAGTACCTACACTGTCGAAAAAAGCCATGAGAACAAAACTAATTGTTAAATGGCTATTCTTAGCATGAAAGCTGAAATGTTTTTCTAATGATTCTCTTCAAAGACAACATCATGGGAACATAGTAAATTGAGTCCAATGTTACAGGGGAGAAAAAGGATTGTCCACCCCCTTCTCCAGGAAAGAAAGAAGGCCACACTGCCTTCCAGTAACAGAGGACTGAGTCACCTGATTGAAGAATTAGGGAGGAGTCTGTATAGCTCAGCCCCTTCCTTTGTTGTAATTCCTAGAATCAATCTGCCTACTGGAAGTCTGAATTCTCTGTGACTCCAGAGAAAAGTTCAGGGTCCAACTCAGCCCCTGGGGGCTTGGAAATAGGCTGCTGTTGTTGACCTTTGCCTTTGACTCAGTTGGTAAATTTTTTAGTCATGGAAGAATCTTCAGGGATCCCACTTTGCCATAGGGAAAGCTCCTCCTCTCATCATCTCTGTCCATGGTAAACTGAAATATTAATGTCCATCCATCAGATGCCTCTGCCTCTCTCACAATTGGTCAGGCCTTGGGTTTTAAGAGGAATGTTATTTATTGGTGTCATAGTTGTTTTTGTGCTGTTAGAACAGACTAGGTAATTGATAACAAGTAGAAATTTATTTCTCATGAATCTGGAGTGCTGGGAAGTCCAAGTTTAAGGCGCTGGCATATGGTGAGAACTTTCTTGCTATGCCATCCCATGACGGAAGGCAGAAGGGCAAGAAAGTGTGAAAAAGAGAAAAGGGGACCGAACTCATCCTTTTCTTGGGAATTCATTCCCTCAAAAAGAACCTACTACCGTGATAACAGCATTAATCCTTTCATGAGGGCAGAGCCCTTAATCGTTTAATGACCTCTCATTGGGTCTCACTTCCTAAAACTGTTGCATTGGGGATTAAGTTTCTAGTATGTGCTTTTTGGGAGACACATTCAAGCCACATCAGTTGCTCCTACTCTCTCCCACCCCCCAGATTTTAACACTCAATCACAATTTTGCATTAGACATAGCAATGAGTTTTTCAAGCCTATTTCTTCTAATATAACCCCAAGAATACATGCTACTATTGAGAAACAGAAAATAAACCAGTGTGGTTGGAGAGTAATGACTGATGGCAATGTGAGAGGAGGCAGGAAGGTAGATTAAGGACAGAACATGTCATCAAAAGGCTTTTAAGTCAGGACTGACGTGATCATATTTTTGTTTCAAAAGGATCTCTCTGGAGGCTGAATGTAGCATGAATTAGAGCTGGTGATTTTAAGTCCCTTTGACCAGGATTTGACAAGTATTTTATAGGGAAGGAATTGTAGGAATCATTAATAGGGAAAAGAAAATGGATGAAATGAGACAGAGAATAAAAAGAAGTCAATGGAGGATGCACTAAAGAGCAGGTTGCCACTCTGGGTAACTAGGGCTCAATCCCGATGGGGGACTCTGGGATCCCATAGAATATAGCTCAAATTGTCTCACTTGAGCTGCAAGGAATTTAAAAAGTTTACTACCAACTCTCATCTCTTATTGGTTGGAGGTTTCCCCTGGGGTTTAACGCTCCAGTACTCAGAGCATGCTCCTGCAGTAAGAGAAGGTCCTTAGGCAGAGAGTCACAGGTGCTTACAGTAGGAAGCTTTTGGTTTGAACAGGAACAGGGAGCACTGAGTTGGGAAAATGTCCCTTCTCTGGGTTATAGTTTGTCATTGAGTATCAAAGCAGTACACTTTGCTCCCCTCAACTTCCATAATCCTCGGGCAACTGTTTTGTCAACCTCTGCCGTCTGCTTCTCTCTCCAACATAACTCCCTGGGCCAGTCCAGGGGACAGAGCCATTTTTCCCAATTTCCTTTGGAATCTATTCCCTCCCCTTTCAACCATTTTTTGCTTATATAACAATTTATTCAGATCAACTCCATGTAGGCTCCCTCACCAGTTCAACCGATCATACTCAGATAAATCTTTTCATCAAAGTGGAAGGCACCAATTATGACACACTCCTACCTACATAATCCTTGATGGTAAATATGTATATTAAACTGAAGTATCCAAATGTTTACTAAAAAACAGGATCAATTAATTTTGAGTGGTAAAATTCTTGGAAAATATAGTAATTAAAACTCTTGATATATTACCTGATTAAGATACTGTTCCAGTATTTGAGAACAATATAATTTTTTTCTATTGTTTGAAAGTAACTTCTATGGTTTTAAGCAAACAATTTACTTTCTCCCCACAAAATGAAAAATGAGAGAGATGTCCATGAGTGAAGTAAATTTTTGAAAGATAGCTACTATCAGTTCATATGCCCAGTAAAGCACCACCCCGGAAAGATACCAGGAAATCTACAACAGGGCCACAGATTCTGCTCATTTTTTCAAAACAAGTTCATTTTAGGATTAAGGATTTGTGATGGATATTGTAAAGATATTATCTGAAATACTGTGACTGAGTCCTAGAAAATTTAGAGTGTCATAGAATATGGATATCTTAGATCGAGCTGCTATAACAAAATTTCCTAGACTGAGTGGCTTCACAAACAAATATATTTTCTCACAGTTCTGGAAGCTAGAGGTCTAAAATCAGGGTGCAAGCATGGTCAGGTTCTGATGGGGGCTGTCTTCCTGTGTCACAAATGGCTGTCTTCTCACTGTCTCCTCAAAGGGCAGAGGGAAGAAGGAGGAGGGAGGGAGAGAGGGAAAGAGAGATCTTGATGGTGTTTCTTTTTGTAAGAATGCTAATCCTATCAAGATTTCCCCACCCACATGACCTTCTCTAAACCCAATTTCTCAAAGGCCTCATCTCCAAATATAATCACATTGGAAGCTGGGACTTAACATATGCATTTTGAGTGGGGGAGATTCGTTTCAGTCCCTAGCAATGGATCTTAAACAATTACCTTCAGAAGTGAATCCATCAAAGAATAAGTAAAGCATTTGTACAAAAGGGCTAATTCCAGTATTGGAAGATATCACTGCTTTTGCCAAGCAGAAGATCTCTTTAGTAGCTGGCTGTCATACACAGACTAGGTCTACTGTTTTGAAATTATCTGATACATTTTTATATTCTGTTGTTTTTTGTTTTGTTTTCACTTTTAATACCTATTAGGCATTGTGTTTCTAAGTGAACTGTAAGTCATCAGGTTGTGGAATGGATCTGTTCCAGATTTGCTATTAACACTCCTTAGTGTATCCACAGGTTGTACGAATATTAGATCATCAACAACAAGGTTCTGGGATGTGGCCAGTTCTCTAGCCTGGCTGTAACATACCTTATAATTAGAGATTTCTGAAGAACTTATACAATCTTTATTAGAGGAGAAATAAACACAAAACCAGCAGTCCAACTCTTCTCTATTCCTCACAACCAACCACTTAAAAAAAATTTTTTTTAAAAATAGTCGAGGTCTTGCTATGTTACCCAGGCTGACTCAACCTCTTGGGCTTTGGCTTACCAAAGTGCTGGGTTTAGAGGTGTGAGCCACTGCACCTGGCCAGCCAACTACTTTTGTTTCTTTTTGCTGATTATTTTGAGATTATTTTCCATGTTTAACATTTTATGCTTATATTGCTACCTTTGAACTTTCAGTTTTAGGCGTTATTGATTGCCTTTCTATTATGGAGGATGAAAAATGATCTCTTATCACACCACTAACAGATATCCTTCTCAGTAACCCCTTCTTCTAGTTGTCATATTAGTTAGATAAATGTGTAGTGTTTATGTTGTTATGACTATTAACAGCTAAACTATTATATAAACTATAATGACTTTTCCTTTCTGTTCTTCTGCACATCTTTACAATTTTTCTATCGTGACATTTCTATACCCAATTTTCCTTAGCTTGTGACAACTGTCCTTTTTTTCACTTGTTCTACAAAGATATATTAGTATTTTTCCCTTTTTGACACAAAAGATAGCATATTGTTAACATGTAGTAAATCTTGGCATTCATCCATCCAGCAAATAGTTATTGAGTGCCTATTATAAGGTAGTGAATCCTAGAATAACAACAACACAACAAAAAGCTGTGTCAAAATAAAGTCCCCATCTTGCTTTCTACAGGTACTCAGATGCTGTAAGGCTCCAAACCAACCAAGACAATTCCCAACAAATGCAACATTTTCTGTTGTATTTTTGCTTTGAAATGAGAAAGTGATTAAAAAATCACCTAATCTGAAAATATATGCTTATCTGCTTTGAGCTCATAAATATGTAAGTAAAATGCTTACCCAGCTGAGATTTATCATCTTTTTAAAGTTACCAGGTTTTTGTTTAATGAGCCATGTTCTTAAAGTCATTGAGCAGAACTAGAGGGATCTGAATTAGTGCAAATCAAAGCCAAGCCAAAAACATTTGGGGCTTTATAGAGCAATTAAATATAGAAATAACCAGTTTCAATCCCAAATCCTCTTAGTGAATTCACTGTCCTATATAATTATATGCTCTGTCTTTAAATTTATTTTTAAAAATAAAGAAAGGTGACATACCTGTGGCTCCCAGGACATTATTTTTTACCACTCAACATCTTCTACTTAAATGAACTCTTTTCTTATCCTGTGGTCATTGACTTTATTATTTTCTAGAAACATGCTGAAAGTCTCATCCACTTGTCCATCATCTTAATGGAGGTAGCCTGTTGTCATTTACCAAATTCTTATTTGCCTGTGGGACACCAACGGCATAGTTGGCTAATTCAGGAAGACTCAGATCGTTGATTCAAGGCATGTGACAAACAAAATGAAAGCCCTATTTTACTTCCACTTGCAAAATAAAGCAGTTCCTCATTACTACTATTGATCCTGTAAACTTGTCACTGATGGTAAATACCTTTCTGATAATATCTGCCTAATGAAACTCTGAGAGAAATGACAAGCCTGTCATTAACCTTTGGAACAACTGACAATGGTAGAACCAAAAACTATCATTTCTAAAAATTACTTGTTGATGCCTTATGAATTATTTATCTAAAGATAACCCGTAATGAAATAGGTTGAATCTTGAGGAGTTAAGCCTTCTCAAGGAAAGTTGCTAAAATAATCAAGTGAACAAATAACTGATTTTAATACTAGAAAAGAGGCATAAGGACTTCAGAATTTAGAAACTTTTCATAAGTCCAACCTCAGGGACACATAACAACAACAACAAAGAAAAAATTTCATCCTAATTATGCAAAGAGACTCTACCAGGAAAGCAATAAAATTTAAGTATTTTATATTTTAGTGAGGAACTCATAAAATCTGATTTTATTATCTTTTTCAAGATTAGTCTATGGACTTTACTCTGTTTCCTTTCTTGTTTTAGAAAATAAAAAGTAGAGAGTGTCATAAAATCTGTTTATCTAGAATTTATGTTTCCCATCCCTTTCTAATAACTGCAACAGATGTGTTATGGAATCCATGACAAAGTTCTCATCTCATAAGGTTTAATAATCACAACCTTCTCAGCACTTTGCAAGTCCTTTCGTCATAGGTTCTCGGCCACCTGAGATTTTTAAAACTCTCCAATTGATTCTTTGTATAGCCAGAATTGAGACTGTTGAAGCACCATTTCTCAAAGTGTGCTCTGAAAATTACTTGTTTCTGAATCATCTAGGATCGTCTTAAAAATATAGATCCCTGGCCTCAACCCTAGGCCTATCAAAATCAGAATATTTAAGAAATCTATGTTTTTAAGAAAAAGTCTTTAGTACACTCAGGTTATATCCAAGGCTAACTAGAAATGTCATGATTAATTTGATATTTCCCCCCTTTCTTCCTTTCTTGTTGAAAACTTCTGAAGCACAAATGATAGTTTCAGCAGTTTCAGCTTCACTTTGGTCTGTAGTGACAAGCCAAATTTATCAAGACTTTTTTGTTTAGTTATTTTTTTTGACACCCCTACCCCCACCCGCTCATTTGCTCCAAGACCAGTTTATTTATTTATTTATCTATTTATTTATTTCCTTCCTTACTTTCTTTCTTTCATCTTTTTTTTTAAGTTTTAAAACGAAGTATATTAGTGAAAGAAAAGAGAAAAGAAAGGGAGACATGCAGAGCTGGCATGGGTGAGAGAAACTACCTTTTCCATCTTTTTAATAGTGATGAGGTCTCCCTATACTGCCCAGGCTGGTCTAGAACTCCTGGGCTCAAGCAATTCTCCCCTTAACTTCAAAGTAGCTGGGACTACAAGTGTGCACCACTGTACCCAGGTCCAGTTTATTTCTTTCTTTTTTAATTTTTAATTTTAAACATGTGGGCTACAATTCAGGGTTAGGTATACAAATGTTCATTATGCAGGTACCCATGTTGATGAGGTGTGCCCTCTCTCTCCCCTGGCAGTTTCTCACTACTGCCAATCCCTTTCTTGTATTATTATGATAATTGTTCAAGGTCCGCTTATGAGTGAGAACATATGACACTCAGTTCTTTGTTTCTGTGATAGATTACCCAGTATTATAGACTCTAAGTCCATCCGAGTTGCTGTGAAGTTCATAATTTTGTCCTTCTTTATGGCTGCATCATATTCTATTGTGTATATGTACCACATTTTTTTTATCCAGTCCCCTTTTGATGGGCAGCACGGTTGGTCTCATGTTTTTGCTGTTGTGAATAATGCTGCAATAAACATGCATGTGCAGGTATCTTAGGGTTTGGGACTCTCCAGTTAATTTCTTAATTCATCAGAGAAAGATGACACCACTGCCTTTTAGTTTTGGTGTTAGCTTGATAAGAATTCTAGAAAACTAATTCTTTAAGAAAAAACCAAATTTTTAATAGGTTTGTTAGAATTTAGCAAAATAGGCAGATATAAACTGGTACAGTCTTGGGAAGATGGCCTTTTTGCGAGGGATGGGCACTCTAGAAAGAGCAGGCTGGGCTTCTATGGCAGGGACTGCTACATCCCTGTGACTCAGCCATGAGTCCCCTCTTCTTGTCTTCCACCCTGTTGTAGATTCTGGGAACTGTCAATCTCTAGGTTTGCTTCTACCCACATACCTGAAGCAACGTGAACAGGCACAGCCTAGCCCAAGACTAACAAGAGTCAGTTTTGCTACCTATTGTCTCATGTTTTTAGCATGCACCCCTGGGCGTGGGCCTGGGTGACAGGAATTCCTTTTTTGTAGTTTTCTTAAATGACTTTGCAGGTGCTACTGCAAAGATAACTGACTAGTATCTCTCTGAAACTCGTGCTCAGACAGGTAGACAATCATGCATCACATAACAGTGTCTTGGCCAACAGACCTCATATTGACAGTGATTCCATAAGATTATAACAGAGTTATAATGAAAAATTCCTATCATCTAGTGACATCTTGATGATCCTGACCCTGTGTAGGCCTAGGCTAATGTGTATGTTTCCATCTTCATTTTTAACAGAAAAGTTTAAAAAGTTAAAAAAAGAAAAGAAAAAGAAAAAGAGAAAAAAGCTTACAGAATAAGAATATAAAGAAGGAAAATAATTTTTATAGATGTACAATATGTTTGGGTTTTAAAATAATCAGATTGATAGGACTTTGATCACTGCCAATGTGAACCTGGGCAAATTCTCAATCTCTGTGGGTTTATGTTTCTTCAACAAAATTATATTATTTCAGGATTACATAAAAAACATGAGTGCCAAGAGCCTAGCCCACATGGGGTCCTCACTATGACTATGTATCTGTCCTCTTTCATATCCAGTTACATTGCTTTCCATCTCCATATTGCTATTTTCATTGCAACTCAGAAACAGGAGTAAAATACAAAGCTTTCAGTACAAAACTTTAGAATAAGTTGAGAATAAAAGGTTTGGATTTCTATCCATCCTGAGAAAGGAAATAATTTTGAAATACCCTCACACCAAATCCCCAAAATAGCCTAGGCTTACAAAAAAAAAAAAAAAACTATGTCATTGTCGTACTTCACTGAAAAAGAGTTCATCACAAATTGCTGTATGCATTCTTTTCCTCCAGTTCATTCAGAAAAATTCTATTATTGCTTTGCCAAAAACATTGTGACACCTAACAAGACTGGGAGATGCAAACAGATGAACATAATACAGGTCTGAAGTAGAGAAACAGGCACCTAGGGAATTTCTCACTTCAGATTTTTCTTCACATATTTTGTCATTTAGTTAACTGTCCATTTCTCAGAATCTGGAGGTGTGTTTGGAGGGCAATTCAAAGGAATGTAAAAACTAAATGAAAAAGGAAAGAAGCATGTGCAAAAGTGCTTTGTTTTAATAAGTTATGATTAAAGCAATAGGCCACAGTTTCATGTAATATTCATACAACATCAAGAAAATTAATGAAAGAGCTCTCTAATCTCCAGGAATTTTTGAATAATGGCCCAAGCCTTTAGATATTTCCACTGAAGTTACAGCAGGAGGCACACCCAGCCTCAGGTGCTTGTCACAAATACAGAAATTACTCTTTTCTATTTGAACACTCCCCAAAGGAAATATAATAATATGAATTTGCATTTATAAAAATGATGAATTTGATTGTTCCCTGTCAGGCAGTGTATTAAGCTTTTGTTTCAAACAAGTTTATAAGAAAACCTCAGCATTTATTTAGAGAGCGACTGCCAAGAATAATTTGGGTGGTGGTTAAACAATGCCAGCATCAGGACACTTGAGTTTAAGTCACAGCCCTGCCACTTACTAAGTGTCGTGCCTTTGGGGAGGATACTTGACTTCTCTGTGCCTCTGTTTCCTCTCCTGACAATGAAAATAATGAGAACGATCTACTTCTTACTTGGTTATGAGAATGTAAAGCATTGAGAACAGTATCAGATACACACTTGGGGATATCAAAATCAGCTTTTTTTTTTTACCATAAGCAATTTGTCAGTCACCTCCAAGCCAGTTGGTCTTGAGCAAATCAGTTTTCTGGGTCTGATTTTCTTAATCTTAAAATTGGGAGTATATGGTACCTAAGTGAAGAATGAGAATTAGAAAAGATCTTTGAATCATAGCTATGTGTAGCCAACATGCATATTGCATTGTAACCTATCTGCATTGTAGTTCTCTATCAGTATTTTTATATCTCTCTTACCACCTTCTACCTTGTATGTGGTAGAAGAATGTGTGTGCATTCTGCTCTACATTTATAATTTCCTGAGAGATAGAAGAAACATTGTTTACATTCCATAGTACATGGGCCTGTGCCTTAAATATGATGAGTGCTCAAAAATTGTTTATTGGCTAACAGAAAAATTTAATATTAGCTTAATTTTAGTACTTTAGGATACAGTAAGTTCTATATGGGTCTTCTTGGCTTAACATTATGAATTGTAAAAATACTCCCCAATAACCTGGGAAGTCAACGTAGTAACATATAGTTATAGGAAATAGAGTAGAAATTTACAAAAATACTGGAGATTATATTTTTTTATTTTGGTGGGTTGCCACATTTTTCTTCTCTCATAAGCTCACAACTGCCTAGAACCCAGATCCATTATTTCCATGCTTTAAATATAACTAATTTAAATTAACTTTAAACATTTCTTCAGGTAACTGAACTGTTCACAGGGATGAGAAATCCCCACTCTCACACCTTCAGTCAATCTTCAAAATGCTGTTTGACTTCAGGGCTCTGCATCTCCCCTTGGTACACATATGCCTTTTTTCACGGTGGAACTATCTTGACTCAAAGACAACTTCCAAACTCACAAAGTCACAGGTCTTCAAGTATCCACTCAATGGTATGTTTCAGCAGCATATTAATCCCTTTGTTGCTTTAACAAATTCAGTGGCTTAAAACAACACAAATGTATCCTTTTGTGGTTCTGCAGTTTAGATGTCTGACAGAGGTTTCACTGGGCTAAATAAAGCCAGGTATTGGTCGGGTTGTATTTCTTATTGAGGCTCTGGGGGAGATCTATTTCCTTGCTCTTTGTAGTTTCCAAAGGCCACTCACACTCCGTGACTCCCATCTCTCTCCTTTACCTTTCAAACCACCAACAGTAAACTGAGCTCTTCTCATAGCCCATCAGCCTGACATTTTCTCTTGCCTCTGTCTTCCACATGTAAGACCCTTTGTGATTATATTAAATCCAACCAAACAATCTAGAGCAATTTCTCTATTATAACGTCAACTGAATTGGTAACCTTAATTCCACCTGCAACCTTAATTCCCCTTTGGCATAAAGGTGGCATATTCACAGGTTATAGGAATTAATACTAGGACATAGACATCTTTAGGGCCCCATTAATTCTGCTAAATAAACAGTTAAAAATATAGCAAGTATGCTTTAAAACTGCAGATTAAGCACATGCAGAAATATATATATGATTTCAGTTTCAGAGGGTACAGGTATGTGCTTATTACATGGGCTTATTGCACATGGATGGGGTTTGGGCTTCTGGTATGTATCCCCAATCCCCAAATAGTGAGCATTGTATCCCAATATGTAGTTTTTAAACCATTGCCCCTCACAGTGTTTCCAGAGTCTATTATTTCTGTCTTCATGTCCATGATACCCAGACAACTGATATTTTAAAATGAGAATTCTTCAAGAAATTTTGGTGAATCAGATCTCTACAGGGGAAAGATAGTCAGCTGCTGGAGTGTGCTCATGTAGCAGTGCCAAGAGTTGGTTCTTTCCTCTCGGAGTCTCGTTTCCACAGTGACCAGCACAGCAGAGCATCTGCTGTTTTGCAGTCTGTGCTGTAGGGCACTCACCCCGATTCCAGCATGAACAAACAAGTGACAGAACACAAAGCTCTCCTGGCAAATACGCTTTATCTAAAAATCCACAGTCTGAGGAATTTGCTGCATAAGTCTCCTCCAGCTTAGACTGTATTCCATAGCATGCTTGGCAACGTGCAGGCCTGAATGGAGAGACATCGTTCACGTGGGACAATTTCCCCTGACAGAGGAGGGAACTACAAAGGGAAATATATGACAAGTGAAGAACACTCCAAGTTCACCTAAAAGTATCAAAGTGCCCAGTGTTGTGAATGAGCTACAGTCTGAAGGTAGATATTTGCTTTAGCTGGAATCCAGCTTTCTGGTCTCCGATTTCCATCTTTGGTACAGTTTATGATTTCGTTTGGAATCAGACAGCTTCAGTATAAAGTCCGACTCTATCCCTTAAGAAATCTGCCATTATGGTCACTTGACTTGATTGTTTTACGCTTCAGTTCCCACATCTTTAAATTTAGGGTACTTATTGTTACTATGTAACATGATTGTAGGAAAAACTGATGTAATATATTAAAATTTTAATATAGTGCTTGGCACACTGTAAGCCCTCAGTGGGAGCAGCTACTTTTACTTTTTTTTTCCTTTTAATCCATTAGACTTTATTGCCTTAAGTTCTAGCTTCAAGTATAAGAAGAATATGAAAAGTCATACCTTTTACCCATGTCTATATACATATAGATAGTTTTTATTCCATTGGTATACTATTTGTTGAAATATTTTGTTCAAAAACACCTTAGTTTGAGAAGAAAATATTAAATCAATTAAGTGAAAGTGAAAATTTTAGTTGAAACGTGTTCCAGCAAAACAGATGAAAATTCTCGTTATTTAGCAAATTCTGTTATTTGCAAGTATGGATTATTCCCACCTTTATTCCTTGTGTCTACCCTGTTTTGATCTCTTACATCCAGATTCCAAATTGTTGTGTCTCCAATCTTGGCCCTTTGTTTGTCTCTTATCATCACTTAAGATTCAGAATCCACAAAGTTCAGGAATATACTATGGCTGTCTGGGTTGTCCTGCTGAGGATGATGATGGTCATGTTAAAGATGAAAGAGGCAGTAAGGAAAGATACTTGGTAAATGGACATGTGGAGTGTGATGGAATCTATTCTTAAGGAAGGAATAAATCTTCCACCTGGACTTAGTCAAAAGGACTAGTTGTTTCCTTTTGGAACCATTGCACAAGCTAGACACAAGGCATTAGTCAAGAGCATGATGGAAAAACAACTTGGGGACCAGATATATCAAAAGAAAAGACATTCCCCAGGAGTACATAACCAGCAGGGGAACTTGGCAGAGCTTGCCTCGCTGTAGAGTTGGGAAATGTCACATGTAAAGCAATCTTGAAGTGAGTGCAATCTTAGATGGTGAAAACAAGGAGGTGAATGAAACAGCCCAGGGTTGTCGGGAAACTGAGGGGCAGAACCTGAAATGCAAGAAAAACTATGGGTTCTGGGTGGAGCAGACCAAGTAACTTAACAAGAGAGCTAGTGAGGAAGACCTGGAAATTCATGTCAAAGCATAGTTTGCAGCATATATAGTTTTTTAATAATTATACTAAAGTTATGTGCAAATATTATATATATATAGCTCTTAATGTATAATAAAAGTTCAGTCTTTCTCAGTGAGTCTTTTGTGGTCTTCATGAAGCCATCAGTTGAAGGCTTTCTTTGCATTTTGTTGAATAAACATATAAAGTGGGTTAAATCTCACACATTTTGTCCAAATTCCGTTTTTCAGAAGGCTAAGTGAGCCTGTTTAATTGGTTTGTTTTTCTTTCTCTCTCTTTTTTTCTTTTTTTACTCCTTTATTTCTTTATTTGCTTTTGTCCTCTTTTTCTTTCTTAAATATATCCTGGGTAGTGGGTCATAGCTGATGGCCTCCTTATCTGTCTGGGAAAGCCTTATGTTGAAAGTTAAGAAATGGCACTTATGATGAATGAGTTCCATTCAATTTCAGTTGACAAACACATTCACTGGTCCTGTGTTGATGGGTTCTCTCAATGTCTCTAACCTGAGGCCAGGTAATGAGAGCAGGTATATTTCTTCTTGAAAAGTAATGCTGTTTTGAGTCATCTACCTCCAAAGATGTAATTGAGGTTTGTATAAAGTGCACCTCTCTTATTGTTTTCCAATTTGATTGCTCCTTGCTAGAACATAAAAGTCAGAAAGACAATTCATCTTGTTCACTGATGCATTTGAGCCATCTGGAACCAACCTGGACACATGGTAGGCACAATACACATGTTTACTGAATGAGTTTCTATTGGGGAAATGGAAGTACAGCCCGGCTTCAACATTATGTGGGAAATTTTCAAAATGAAATGAGAAGAAGGCTATGCTATTGGTTGCTTAAAGAGCAAACCTAAAAAAGGTGTTATACTTTTTTCTCTATGAAACGTCTCATGGTCTTGCTTTCATACTGATTTTTCTAAGATCTTTTTATCACAACCTTAATAATTATGGTATTAGCATAGTATCTTAAACATTTTTCTATTAACTACCACTTTTGAAAATATGTTCAGCAGAGGTGACTGCACTCCCTGCAACACACTCTCACCTCAGCTGCTCAGCTCTACAGGGCTAGTTCAGGGACTAGTTCAGCAGTTTACTGCTGCCATGACCTTGCTGTGGGCAGATTATCAAAGACATTATTAAAGCAGAGTACATAGCAACAGAATCTATTTGTTTGTGAGTTGAACATGCTATCACATTTTCAATGATAAATAATAATATAATAAAATTACCTAGCTAATCTTCAGTGCTCATGATAAATCTATATGATGACCCTACCAATACAATAATCAATTGAATATTGTAATTTCAAAAATGTTTCTTTTCTTCTCTTTTTTCTTCCTGCTTTCTCTTTTCTATCCTTTCCTTTTGTAAACATTCTCTGAGTATACAATGTCTGTGCTACTAATACATACACGCTACTTTGCAGAGTTGAGTAAGTTGATTCTCATCATCAGAAACAATCTAAGGGAAGGGAGAGATGGTATAGATAACATGATCCCATATGGTCATTTCTATAACAAGTTGTTTCATAGAAGGGGCTTGTGGGCACAAAGAAGAGTGGCAAGTTTGACCTGTGGATTTGGGGAAGATTTCCAAAAGAGGAATCATGAAAGATGAGTAGGATTTCTACAGAAAGTCACAGAAGATAGGGAATTTCTAAGAGTGAGTATGTCACAGCATTGTTGCTTGTCACTTCAACTATAATTTTCTCTTCATTTTGTCCTCACTCTCAGAATCCTGACTTTGTTTGGTTTCTGATGGCCTCATGCATTGAGACTTGGTGCTCCAAATCCCAGGAGTTAAATCTTGATTATTCTGAATCAATAACAGTTCCACTGCCCTTGTTATGGTAGGTTCAGGAAAGTTGACATGATTCCATTTCAGCCCCTGAGACAAATGTGAAGGAAAATTTACTTTGGGGATTCTGGAACATCCCATGAGAGTATGGGATGGTCTCTTTTGGCTTTTATATGGTGTTATGTTAGGACACAAAATTTGAAACTAAGGGAGACATTTGCCACTACAGGAGACAAATTTGAGGAGAAAAAAGCCATGCCACTGAGAAAGGCATTGAGCCATACATTAACCAATCCTGGAAATACTAACTGGACCTCTGGTTTCGGTTATGTCTGATAATAATCACTTTATTTTATACATGAGTTTGAATTATGAAATTATTCTAAAAAATAATAACAAAGCAAAAAGTCTAAGAAGCATAAATTATCATAGTTCCACATTCTGGATACTTATATTAAAGGCCTGACCAATGTTTTCTGGGGTTCTTATTATTTTGAACTGAGTGGTTAAGAGTGAATAAACAATAATTTTGATGAGACTGAGTTTGGAGGAGCAGGGCCAACTTTCACAAGCATAGCACTATGCTTCACATTTGGTGGTTATGTCTCTTTAATCTTTGCAAAGTTTCCTCACTTTTTGTTTTTCTTTGACCTCACTGACATTTTTTAAGAATTCAGGACTGTTGTCTTATAGAATATTCCACAATTTGGATTGGTTTGATTGATTTTTCCATTATGAGATTCAGGTTAAACATGTTATGTCATCACCGAATCACATCAGGAGGTGCATGATCTTGGTTTGTTACATTATTGGTGGCAAACATTTTGATCACATGGTTAAGATGATGTCCCCAGGTCTCTTCATTAGAGAGATCAGTCTTCTCATTTGATACAAACATGTGTAGTATTTTGTTCTCCAACAACATATAACTATAGTTTTAACATCCATCGATTACTCTTACCTTCATCAATTATCACTCTAGTTTCAACATTTCCAATTTGATTCCTCTAAATTTTATTAGCAGGCATTCTTCTATAAAGAGCTTTGCCTTTCCTGATGTACTTTGAATACAGTAGAACTCAAACCTCCTTGGATCTGGATATTATACTCTCAGTAATGCAACCTAGAATTGCAATGAATTATTTTCCACAATCAGATCACATAGTTTACTAATTCAGAGAAACATTTGCAATTCCATTTGAACACATATTTTAAATTTTAAGTTTTGCATGGCATATTAGAGCGTCAACATGTAAGAGTCATTTAGTTTTTATATAATTCACAGGAAAGCTTGCTATTTCTTTAGCATCCTGACTTTTCATTTTTTTTTTTCCTAAGCTCCCTGTGAACTTCATGTATCTTTCTGGCTTATTATCTTCCTAGCAGAGACTGATCTACCTTCCATCACTGGACTACAGATATTTGCCTAGCAATAAAAATGATCACATAATATTTATGGAGACAACTGTAATACTATCCATGGTTACAGAGTCATCTGCCAGTGAATTTTCTTCACATCAGTATTGTATGCTAACATGTCAGGACACAAATGTTTTTATTGCATGCTAAAATTAAATGAGAATTATAAACGCTAAACATAGAAATCAGATGATACAATATTGCAACTTCTCTGTAAAAAACCCTTGAGATATTGTTAATATTTAAGCATATTAATTAAGCAGAAAATGGACTAAATAGCTTGAAATTAGGATCATCTGGCTTGCTCTTCAAAGAATAGAACACAGACTGGAGAAACTAAAAATCATTTCTTTTCAAGGACATGCTGATTGGTTTTTTGTTTGGTTTGGTTTGGTTCATAAAATCACGTGAATTTCTGAACTAGTGTTTCCCTCATGAGAATAATCACTTCTCAAACAAGCTTTACAGAAGAAGCAGATGTGGCTTTTCTTCCCATAAGGGTCCATGAGGCTATGCATGCAGTTAAACTTACTTCTCAGCTGTCTCTTCATAACTGCAATTTGGCATTGCTTCTTAATTTATCAAATTGAAAAAAAAATAAGGCAAGAATTATGAGTCATTTCTCTCGTTAGTGTACTGATTACACAGATTCAGCATGAACAAGACAGACGCTAATTTGTGCATAAAGCATATTCCTTTTGACAGGAAAATATACATAAGTTGTGGTTGGAAAAAGACAACAAGGGTCCTGTTGGAAACCATATTTGGATTTATGTGGAAAGTTTCCAGTGAAAGGCACGAGCTCTTGCTTTATCACATTAACAGTAATTCCTAGAGACAGAGTGTCAGTGAAGGCACCCAAACAAAACTCTTCCCACAGAGCAGGTGGCTCAGCAATCGAAATCCTTAAGCAGTGGCACAACTAACGACATGAAGGAAGGCGGGTGTGATGGAGAGAAAACAGCTCGCCCAAATGGGGTTCCATCCCTAATGCCATTTCTGCAGTAAAAATTCCAATGTGACCTTCAGCAATTCCCTTAACTTCTTTAGGCTTCTGTTTTCCCATTTCTAAATTCAAGATGTTTGGGTTATGTGATGGCGTGCACACCTTTTAGCTATAACATTTGATATATGGAGTCTATTTTTCGAGCTATGTAGAATGAGTTTGTGATCTAAGTGTCTATGAACCAACATAAATTTGGAGTCTAATAACCCCCCTGACAGGTGGATTTTCCCCAAATCCCATTATAACCTTAAAAAGTTGATATTAAAAGCAAGTTATTTCCTGATAACCTTCTAAGTGCCTTCGTGCCATAAATTGTAGACCCAGTCAGTGGAACAGGAATGATGACTGCCAGGAATGATGGCAAAGCTGAGTTTTAGAAGACAGTAAGATTAAAGCTTCCAGCTGGAAGATAAAAAAAAAATTCTCCTATTTAACCCAAAATAAAAGTCATACTGTTTCTTCAGTGTGTAGGCAAAATGCTACTTACGTCCAGGTATGGTGGCTCATACCTATAATTCCAGCACTTTAGGAGACCAAGGTGGGAAGATTGCTTGAACCCAGGAGTTCAAGACCAACATAGTGAGACCTTGACTCTACATTAAATAAATAAACAAATAAAAAATTTTTTAAAAAATGCTACTTACCCTATAAAACCTTCCCAGTCTCCCCTCCCTCATCTTGTTTTCCATTCTGTTCCCATACCACTGTGCTCTTTGTCCCTCTGATCTGGTCTCCTATTATAATGAACTATTTTTATGTTACTCCCTCCCACTGTTTTATGTTTCCTAAGCTCCCAGACTCTCCTCTTTCGCTTTTGTGTTCATTCTTCCTTCAACTTCTCTCCTCATTCTCTTAACCTCATTCCTAAACACTCAATATTTATTTGTCAAATCGAATATGATTCTGGCTGACAAATGTGAATACACACGACAGAGCATCGAAATCATGGAGTATGAGCAGTTTCTTGATGCGAATAATCAAATTGGCCGGTTGTCTTAGTGTTCTGCAGCTACAATCTCTGAGTATTAGCCTCATTACTTAAAGTAAATGTCTCACACAAATTATAAGAACCAACTTCTCTGCTGCATTGCTGTTGATTAATAATTACTAGTGTGTGTTTTTCTACTCTCTGTGCTCATTATGATTGTAAACAATAAAGTACCCATCAATCCCCAGAAGACTCATGGTAAGACTCTGAGTAAAGTCAGGGACCACGTCTTCTCCCATTTGTATTTCCAGTATCTGGCACACACTATGTATGTGCTTTATCAATGCTTATCGACTAGAACAATCGTGACCTAAGACCAAGGTTACAATTTGGTTGGAAACTATATAAAGAATAGATTGACTTTTTTGGATGAATTCACAAGAGAAGAGATTTCCAAGAAAATTGATAGGGAATTGTAGTTCTCTATGAAACATAATATTTAGAATATTTTCATAGTAACTAACAAATCTCTCTCTAACTAGTCTCAATTTAATGGTGTATTACTTAATTCAGCTCATATTAAGGGAGGGTAAGGCTCAGTGGGATACAAAGGGAATCATGTTAACATCCTAGATTAAATCATCTGCTTGACTAAAGCTTTTATCTCATTTTCAAATTTGTCTAGGATGTTAAAAATAAATGTGTAATTTTTTCACTCTCTTCTAGCATGTTATTGAGTTGTTTTTTTCATTTAATGATCTGATAACAGTTTGTTAGGCATTCTTATAGTCTATATTTTTCTAGTTTATGACATTCATTCCTAAGAGTTCCCACTAGCTGCTAATAAAGAAATAAAGAGGTAGCATTACTTTTCTTCTCACTGCCGGAGGAAAATTAGAGAACCCCAAGCTGCCTCAATAAAATCTGAGCAAACATTTATCACTGGAGTGAAGACTTTGGGTAAGGTCAGAAGTAATAAATGTTGATTAATTTATTTTACTGCTAGTCCTCCTGATCCCCAGCCAGGTGGGATGAACATCTATCTAGCAGATTCCCAGCAGGCTCCTTTTTTCCCCTCTACCTAAATAACGTCAAAATCACAGGAGGCCTTCCTCAGGCAGCACTTGAGAGGAGATATGGGAAACCCAACTCTGATACTACTGGCAGTACATTTGTCAAAAGCCTGGTGTGAAGCAATGACACCTGTGATGATTTTGAAGCTATTCGGTGTATTAATTGCTCAAAATTTCCTATCATGTGATCTCTACAGAAGAATACATAGACTATTATTCCTTTGAAGTCTACCTGATAAGAATGTGCAAAAATACTCCCTGAGATGCTACAAGTGCAAAGGACTCTGTGATCAGATTAAGTAGGAAATACTACATGCTGGTGCTTCTCTCACACATTCTTAATACACATTAGCTTACCAAGAACCGTTGAGAAATTAACATTGCTATCCTGGCACTTCCTAAGCTGATTTGACAATCCTGCATTCTCTTTTTCCTTTTTCTTTCTTCCACCCCTTTCCTGTTACACTTCCCCCCTTCCTTCTTCTTCTTCTTTATTTTATTTTTACTTTTTTGGTAGAACATCTACTTTTTAAAAAAATTATTTATCCATTTAT
Organism: Tarsius wallacei; assembly: GCA_963574415.1. Taxonomy (NCBI): domain Eukaryota; kingdom Metazoa; phylum Chordata; class Mammalia; order Primates; family Tarsiidae; genus Tarsius; species Tarsius wallacei. The sequence continues at coordinate 12,358 of CAUYQG010101047.1, read as the reverse complement.
TCCAGTACAGGGTCTTGGTGGTTGAAGCCTATTTCAGTGCCTCAGGGACAGAACATCTACTTTTAACTCAACATTTTGACCGTTGATGGACTCTCTGGGGAAAACTCCTCTAGATAGGTTAGAATTTATGTTGAAATAATTTCAGACTAGCAGAAAACTATAGACATTTGTCTAGGCAGTATACCCTTAATGGTTTGTTCTTACTGAGTTGCTTTTTGGTGCTATGTCCTCATAAAATTCTTATAAAATCCATTTCTATATTTGCTACAAGAATGTTGTTTGAAAATATTGGCCATCCCAATGTTTACTGCTTTCCTTATAAAATTGCACATGAAAATGTTTTTAAGAAAAATTTTTTGTTAATTACTAGAGAAATTTTGCTTCTGTCAAAGAACTGGTATTTCTTTCTCATAGAGTTATCTGCAACACAATCTCCAATTATTAAAGAAACAATAAATGGATAATCTCAGTTAATAAGATGTCAGGAGATAGTTGTGCCTAGAGTATGATTAATTCAGCAGCTTAATAACATGACATTTATGATTTCCCATTTTTTTCAGTTCTGTCAGGGTTGTTCTCAAGCCAGGCTCAGTCATGCCTGTGTACTACTAGAAGCCAAATTCTCACCCAATAACATCTAGAAGAATAAAACCATGTCAATCTCTTTCAGTATGTTTTGTTAATTACAAAGAAACATCTTCCAGAGATCCCGCCCCCCCCCTGCCCCCCCCCGCCCCGCAGGTATCCCTTACCATCACATTGGCCAGGACCAGGTCAAGTACCCATCTAGAACAACTGCTAGTACACTTTCTGGCAGAAGGAATGAGTTTGCTATGTATCTTAGTCATTTCAGGCTGCTGTAAGAAATACCTTAAACTGGATGGCTTAAACAACAGAAATGTAGTTCTCAGTTCTGGAGCCAGGGAAGTTCAAGTTCAAGTTCCAGTTCAAGGGTCTGTCTAATCTGGTGTCTGGTGAGAGCTTGCTTCCTGGTTTACAGATGGCCATCTTCTCCTTGTATCCTCACATGGTAGAGAGTAGCGAGTAAGAGCAAGCTCTCGTGTCTCTTCTTATAAGAGCATTAATCCCACTGATGAGGACTCTACCTTCATGACCTAGTCATCTCTCCATAGCCCCATATCCAAAAACCACAACGTTAGGCTTCAACATAAAAATTTGGGGGGAACACAGGCTTCAGTCCATAGCCCATGACTGGCTTAATTAATTAGAATTACTCTCAATTTATATAGTTACCTAAATAGAAGAGAGAGAAGACTAGATCTTGGGTAGAAACCAATAATATCTATTAGAGACACTTATTCATTCTAAGGTGGAAAGCTTAAAATTAAGTTTATAAGTCATGTATGTATCTTTATGGCCTTTCCATATTTGTTCTATTTTTCTTAGTGTTGGTATCCTTTTAAGTTTATTTTTTCCTTCTCATAACTTTTTGTATGCCATTTTAGACTATATTTCTGATGTTTTATACCTCATGTTTTTCAAAATGATGTATAGTATATGAAAATTCCAGCTAATATATCAGGTACTCAGCTAGGGGATAAAACATGACTAGGTAATTGCTCAGGGTATGGATGTTCAGGATTCATTGATATTCCAGCAGAATAGTTAGAACTGTCAGTTCAAAGTGACTTTGGCTCAAGCCTTCAAAACATGGCTGTAGTAATCGACTTCCCAAGCATGGTAACACTGAATATTCTCATATAATTAACATTTCTAATTTACAGACAAGCAATGGTGGCACTTACTGTCACAGGTAGAATTTAATTAGCCAAGACAAATAAATTAAGTTTCACACTTCTATCAGGATAGTGGGATTGCAGAGACCAACCTGAAAATTTCAAGCAATTCAAAGATGCCATTTGACCTCCCAAGGAAATTAACTTTTCCAACTGCCGTTATGCAAAGTCTTAATTAGATTAAGTCATATCAGTATTGTTGATTTATTTATTATAATGGATGCCAGGTAGGGTTACATTTTTGGAATTTTGGAAATCCTTCAAATACCTTTTTTCTTAATGTATTATTGAATGACAAATGAGATGGAGATCATCTTAGGACTGAGTATGTCAACCGAACTGTAAGGAGACAAGATTGACAGGTGCTAATCATACAAAAGTCTTATCTGGGTCCTGTCATGTAGGGAACACAATCTGCATAACTTTTTTTTCTGCACAAGAGTCTTATAGAATTTAGGGATAAAAGTATTAGGGAAAAAATAGCCTGTGTGATTAATGGGATATATTTTAGAGTAGCAGCACTAACCTTTTTTGGCATCAAGGACAAGTTTCGTGGAAGCCAAATTTTCCACAGATGGGGGGAGCATGATCGGGAAGGGTCTGGGAGAAGAATCTGCAACTAAACCTCACTGCTGATGTCCACCTCAGCTCATCAGACATTCGATTCTCATAAGGAGTGTGCAACCTAGATCCCTCCAATGCGCTGTTTACAATAGGGTTCCCACTCCTATGAGAATCTAATGCCACTGCTGATCTAACAGACAGCTGATCTCCAGTCGTCCGCTCTCACCTCCTGCTGTGCCACCCGGTTCCTAACAGACCCGCGGACTGGTACTGGTCCATGGCCTGGGGATTGGGGACCCTTGTTTTAGAGGAGAGACAATTTTGGGGTGGGCAAATGTAGACCTATTTTATGTAGGAAAAGAAATAATGAAAAGACTTACTTATGGAACAATATAAAAGCGATAGTAGTGATTTTGGGGAAAATGTTTAAATTAAATACTATATAGAGTAATAACTATCATAAGACGATTTATAGGTAAATAGATAATAAATCATGAGATTACGGAAACTTGAGAACACTTTGTGTGCTTGATTGCGTGAAGAAAACATACCAAATTCGTACATTTAAACAGAAAGTAAGAAGAACGTGTAAGAGACAGCAAGAACCCTGGTGGCACAGACACGATAAAGAGGAAGATACAAATTTATAGTCTTGGAGCCAAAAAAGAAAGAGAGGTAAAGAAGGAGAGAATACTTCATTATGATGTGTGATTGTTATTAAACTATTCCTCTGTGGTGTGTAATGTATGTTTTCAGTCTCCCATGAAGTAATTGGATAAACGCTGAAATGTCTCACTAATGCTTTATGGAGTGGCTTGTATTTTGAAAGCGTGTCAAAGACCTGCTCTCAGGGTGGTTCAAGTAAAGCTTGGGGGTGTAGGGGACAGGCACGAGCGTATTCCACTAGTTGTATTTTGTTCTCTACTTGATTTATTTTACGTTTGTGTTTATTTCACTTCTGGAAGGAGATCATGTTGCTTTTTTCCCTTCTTCCTTGCATGGATCCGAAATTTCCTCGCTCTCTGCTCTGCTTCTCTTTCTCTAACTCCAGCATCCTCCTCTTTCCACCACACAGCCTATATGCTCCTTCAGAAAGAGGTCTTCTGCTTTATATCTCAGAGTAAATGACCCAGGTATGGGACAAAATGGGAAGCGAGGTGGAGTGGCAAGGCACACCTGGCTCAGCGTTTCTGTGGTCTTCTAATTAATTACCTTGACTGTTTGCTTTTGGACAGCCCCCAGGTTTAAGTGACTTCCTGTGGAGACTCCAAACTTGGAGTTTCCCTGGGGACTTGTAGAATTTATGATTCTCATCTTTGTAATAATCCTCTTAACCTGCACTGGGTTGTATGTGTGGGCATGTGTATGTGTCTGTGCATGCATGTAAGTGGATGTGTTTTAAGTATTGACTCCTCTCTCTGTTTCCGCCTTTCTTCTAGAAATTTCACAAGCATTTTGCTTGTGAGGATTGTCTCTCCTGTTTTCTAACTAATATTTATTTATATTTCAGTCAGAATTTTGAAGGGAAGGGAAGCATATGCAATGAATCAAGTCAGCTGTCTTTAACAAAAGTTACAGGTGTATGTCCTTGACACTTTTAAAATGCTTTATGTTCAGTGTGCACTCTTGGGGTCTGCCCAATGAACTAGTATCCAATTTTCTCCTAATAGTTAATGATGCTTTACTAGATTCAGTTTTTATATATCATGGTCTTATGCTAAGAGAAAACATCCATTTGGCCTGGAAAACATCCTTTTGGTCCTTGGAAACGACCTGAAGCATACCAACTTAGATGTAATCCAACTCATGCAATTCCTATTTTGGCTACAGATGCTAGCTTAAAGGGAGACTCTGCTTTCATAAAGGGCAATTTTTCAACTTTTTGTGGTTATTGACTCATGACATTGTGCCAGAATGTAGAAAACATTCTTTCTACCTAGGTTAAGGGGAGATTGTTGGAATCTGAACTTGTACTGCAGTTCTGCCCACTGCTATGTTTTTCTTCTTGTAGAGCTAAAATATTAAAGTTTGATTCAATATGTATCACCAAATGCATATTCCAGCTAAGAAAGAATCCTCAAATAGACTTAGTAAGAAATCAATTTTCAAAGTGTTGGAGCCAAAGCAGGTCAAATGTTGTGGAACTAGTCATGAACTTGAAATTAAAAGACCTGGGCTCAAATCTTGACTGTCATTTTCATGACTTTTTTTTTTTTAGGCATATTGTTACCTATACTTCTTTCTCCTCAGTTTCTTCCTCTGTAAACTAGGAATAATATCATCCTCCCATTGTTGTTGAGAGTAAATGAGAGCATTCCTAGAATTTAATATGTGCTCAATAAATGTCATTTAAGTCTGTTATTGCTATTTTATTATCCCTTTCTCCATTGCTGCTTTCTTTTCCCCACAGTTCCCACTCCTCCACTGCCTTACTCTTTCCCTGTGTGTTAGAATCCTTCTTCTGTCACTTCTATTCTTTCATTTGGTCTCTTTTTCTTGAGTTATTGACCAATCTTAAAGCCAGGATTTTATTTCTTTTTAAAAAAAAATCTTTTCTGCCAAACTCCCCAAACTATATTTTTTGTTCTCTAATTTTTCCCCCAACATCTGCCTCATGGCCAAGCTGGAAAGGTTGGATAACACAGCATGACTTAGGAAAAGCTTTCCTACTCCTTAAATGACTCTCATAAAACTAAAATATTAAAGTTAGACATCCTGCAAACTTAATTTTCTGAGTAGCCTCAAACTAATAAACTTAGTAAGATGTTAACTTTAATCAAAAGTCAACTAAATTGCTTCTTTCAAGTTGGAGTTACAAAGCAGTCACTCGAATAAGCCAAATGTCACAAGTATCTAAAATTCCAAATTTGCACAAAGACCTTCTTAATCTCTGCCCAGAGCTAGACAAACTATACAGAAAGAAAAAAAATGGTTCCCACAACTTTGTTGTTTCAAACACCAACTGAAAGTTAGGGTGAGTCCTTTCTCTGGATACTCTTTCTGAGTATAACAGCTTTCAGTAATTTCTGTGAAATTCAGTAATTCTCACAGAAATTACTGAAAACTGTTATACTCAGAAAGAGTATCCAGAGAAAGCATACATATTAAAATTAGCCTGAAGAAGTGACACATAGGGCAGAGTCTAGGAGGGATCTAAACATGGATCTTCTCTCCTGTCTTCTCCCCCTGAAGTCATGCAGAGTAGCATCACCTCATGGCCATGACATGTGACAGTGACCAACCATGGAAGCTCATCCAACCCTTTGGTGTCAGAGTTTTTATTGCGGCTTAGTCACATACTCTTTGTAAGGCTTATCTTCCACCTCCAGCCCCTCCTGAAGTTAGACTAATGTCTTTAATCTGGTTATTCTGGAGGTCGAAACTGATACAGCATGGGTCAAAGCCGTCATCAAAAATCACATTAGGCAAAGGATAGACCTGTCATTGAGTAATGTTAATTCTTCACTATACAATCCCAAAGTAGTATTTCTTTATCTTAAATTATCCTAAACATTTATAAAGTGATTCTAACTTCATGAATTTGAAGGCTACTATTCACTATGGAAGGTAATTACTATCCCAGAAATTTAGATTATTTTTCTTTTGAACTTTTCACATAACATGGGGTCTGGAGCTATGGATATTCTAAGCAATGCTCATGAAGGCAACTATGATTATTGAATTTGTCTTCTCATGACGTCCTAAATTTGGGCTAGATTTGGAGTTGGCTGGATTAATATTTAGATGAGTACAAATTCCAAAGCGAAAAGGTTCTTTGTGAGTAACGATTCTTGGATCCTGCAAAATGGCATATAACGTTGATCCTACATTAGCAAGCTCCTTAAGGAAGGAACAGTAAGTTTTCATCTTACCGCAATAGCTGTGTGAATGAGCTCCCTCTAAGCTTACTTAGCAGTCACAGTTTGAACATAAAGAATATTAATAATGCTTTGAGGCAATTTTGCAACATAATAGGAAATCATCATTTTGAGATGCTCTGCTTTTTGTAAAAGCTTGGAGATTTGTTTCTAAAAATCATGGTGACAGCATGCAGCTGTTATTATGTGCTCAAAACAAAGGGAAATCACTCTATTTGTGTGATTTGGAAGCAATTTGGAAGCGACACCTAAGCACACAGTTGGGTGAGTCCTGCAGAGATGACTGCATGACTCTATTCATGGTGTTTCTTGTCAATAATATAGCAGGATGTCTCCACAAGTGAGAGATTCAGTTAGCAAACTCTGTGAGCTGTGCCTTTGTGTTCAGGACATATATTATATACTTGGCTTCTTATACCTTAGAAGCCACTTGTAGTGAGGCCCATTATTTTAAAGATTTGCATATGTATCTCTTTCTCCCCCCAAAAATAGTTCCCACAATTAAATGATAAGGCTTTAGAGAAGTTATCTTTTTTTTTTTTTGAAATAAAGTCTCACTCTGTCACCCAGGCTGGAGTGTAGTGATGCAATCATAGCTCACTGTAGCCTCAAACTCTTGGGCTTAAACAATCCTCCTGCCTCTACTCAAGTAGCTAGGATGACAGGTGCATGCCATCATGCCCAGCTAATTTTTTTTGTAGAGGTGGGGTCTCATTATGTCACCCAGGCTAGTCTCAAACTCCTAGCCTGAAATGATCCTCTTACTTTGGTCTCTCAAAGTTCTGGGATTATAGGAGTGAGCCACTGCTCTGACACTTATTTCTTGTTTTATACTTAGTTTCAAATTCCATTATTAAAGAGGTGGTTCAGTATCATTATGACATGTAGAGGGTGTGATCACAGTCATATCAGCATAACAAGTCCAAACAGAAGAAAGTCCAAGTATGCACCATAATAAAGGATTTAAATGAAAGAATAACTAAATAGCTAGTAATGATTTATATATAAAAAGTAAAATGCATAAATTACAAAGAAAGCCAATTATGTGGAAATACAAACATCAAAAACTCCAAATTTGCAATATGCATATGGTTTCTATTAAAACATTAATAAGATCTATAGTGGGTCTAGTAGCTACCTTAATTTTTAAATGGCTATGAGCATTAAATAATATATGCAACCATTATAAAGTGACAGAGGCAGAAATCCTGCTACTACTGTGCTCAAAATAAAGGAAATGTTAAACTGCACTTAGAGTTTTTATAAAAATAAAGATGCAATATTTTTTCATCTAAGTCAAAAGACCCCCCTGAATATTTTGTGCTAAAAATGCCAGAATTAGAAGATGACTAGGATTAAGTGGGTGTGTGGAGGGTGGGGGGGGGGTAATTGTCAGATACCTGGCTTCTTTCTGTCCCCCTTCCCCAGGGAGCAGCCTCTGGCCAAGGCTGGTTTCTGCAGGATATGCTTATTTCCAATAATGAGTCACGAATCACAGGGTGCAGATAATTAATTGAGCAGAGTTGAGAACAATGTGGGCGGCACCCTTACTCACTGTGATTGTATCCACCGTGTAGCAAGCTGAATAATTAACTTGCCTGACTGTAAAACTGCTTGCTGTACTGTCCTGAGGCACGATTGTTTTCTTCATTGACAGGCCACCATCGGTGCCTCCTGTAAGTTCTAATAAACCAGTGTCTTTCCCTGCTGGACCTCTGGGTGACTTCTTTGGAGTATGTAAAGAACCTTACACACAGCCCTCTCAGATTTGGGGTTGCTGTGTTATAGTGTGTCTTTGGGTTAGATGATGTTAGCCAAAGACTGGTTTAAGGTAAAATGGTTTCAGAAACGCAAACTACTCTTTTTGGACAGATGGCCTGCTAGATGAATGTTGAGAGTGTCTTAGGCGTTACAATCGCTCCCACTCCATCTCCCTTTGCTATTTTCAAACCCATTTCTTCCAAACTGATAAGCAGTAAAAAGAAAGGGGGAAAAAAAACTAGGGTCATTGAGGGAGCTAAGGGGGATGGCGTTTGGTGATGGAGAGAGTCAAAGAGGAGGTGGCAGGTTCAAAGAGGAAAGACCTTCAGAAAAGCAGAGTAAAGAAAGCTGAATGCCTGGAAAATGCAATAGAGGAAGAAGGAAATTTAGAAAATGAGTCCTAGAAGATGAGCGGAGGGAAGGCTTAAGGGACCTGACAACAACTTAGAATTCAGTGATGATTCTTGAATGTCAGCAATCTTCAAATATATTAATTGTATCTATTATAAAAACATAGTATACATTTGCGAATGTGTATGTATATGATGGTGTCTGTGTGTCAATAGCTTTTTGATCTCTCATAAAAACGATTATTGTGTGTATTGTTATTCCCATTTTAGAGATAAGCAAGCTGAGATATAGAAATATTAAATGCTTGCTTAAGTCCGCACTTTTAGTATCAGAGCCAGATTCAGATTGTAAGGCTTCCTTCTTTCTTTCTTTCTTTTTTTGAGTCAGAGTTTCACTCTGCCGCCCAGGCTGGAGTGCAGTGGCATGCTCACGGCCACCATAGCCTTGACCTGCTGGGCTCAGGTGATCCTTCCGCCTCAGTCTTCCAAGTAGCTGGAATCAAAGGTATGTGCCACCATGCCTGGCTAATTTTTTTTTTTTTTTTTTTTTTACTGTAGAGATGAGGTCTCACCAAGTTGCCCAGGCTGGTCTCGAACCCCTGGGCTCAGGCAATCCTCTCAGTTCGGCCTCACAAAGTGCTGGGATTATAGGCGTGAGCTACCGCATCTGGCCTATTTCTTAACACTTTTTCATATGGACACACTTCTTCAAATGAACACATGAAGGGCCTAGTCTGACCAAGGATGTTTTTAACCCAAGCGTTTCTATGAATCTTCCAAAATTTTCTGCAATATATTTCCAGTTTCCTAATTTTTCACTGGCATGCATGTACCATATGCTATAATGCATCCAAAACCAGATACTTGATATATGAACTTTATAATGATCTCTTAAAGTTGCCAGATGTGTGGCTTTTTGCCTCAGCTGATATTTCACATGTGTTGAGCTCCATGTCTTTCCAGAACGGAGCAGGAAGACTGCTGCAACTCTCCAGGAGCCTCTCCAAATTACCTGCTCAGGCTCACTTAGAACTAGATGCCTGAACTAGCAGTGCATGAAGAAGTTCATTAGAGAAAGGAATTGGATTTGATTAATTTTCTTCTAAACACTGATGGACTAAGACAGTCCATTTTGCTAACATTTATATTGCAGTAAAGTTTAATTATGGATTATTTTGCCATGAGGCAAACTAGACTGACATAAAACAGAGAGTAAAAATTTACAATGCAGTATAAAATATCTATTCCTAATTTTCTGCTAATTGCTCTTATATTTTAGTTTTGGTTTTACAAGGACACAGAATTGTGTTCCCAGAATTAAAAATGCAGGCAAATTCATAAAGACAAAGACATAGATCATAAAAATACAGAAACAGTATCCCATATGACAACATCTATATGTACACATTAATTTTACTGTATTGATTTGAGACTAATGATACAATCAATCAAAAAGTAGATAAACAAATGTGCCATCTGATGTGGCTGTTTTTGAATAGTGATTTTGCTCTTGTGCACCACTGGGGCGTGCAGATGGTAGAATTTTTCTCAACTGCAGGACACCAGCCTAATATTATCACCAGATCTCTTTCTCTTTCTCTCTCTCTCTCTCTCCCTCTCTGCACCAATGCCTATATTGGTTTTCTTCTTAAAGTGATTAAAGGATTACAGATACCCCTTTGGAATTAGTCAAACTAGCGAAGGTATTTTCTATTAGTTAGAGAATACATTTTTACCTTGAAAAGGAACTCAGTGTAAAAAAATGACTGGGCGAGAAAAGGAGGTATTGAAGGAAATGTTTATATTCAGGGGCAAAAGTCCAAATTTTAATTGTGTGTTCAATATTTATTGTGTTCATATTTGGTAATTGCTATCTAGGTTGGTTTCTGACATGTGGATTTGGATGGATGTGCCAAAGAGAAGAAAAATATGACAAGCACAGAACAGGAAGCCTGCACATCAGTTTTAGGTGCAAAATAAATGTCTGACTGACCTACTTGGGGTACTAAATAAAGCAGGATGTAAAATAATGAGTAAGACTAGTAAATTGCAAATCTGAAGTTATCAAGTTTAACTCAAATCTTGGTCTTATTTGATCACCACGACACTCAATAAAAATGTTTCCCTGATTTGTATCAATGTGCTAGGCATTTGAGGATAGTTGATAGGTTTATCATCATCATAATCTGCATTTAGATTTATAGTTTTAGCAACAAAAATTCTGGTTTATGGACAGAACAAAGAGGTGACTACCCAGGACTGATCAAAACAGCAGTGCATATCTATGGAATACAATAACCATAGTGAGTAAGCACCAGAATTTTTATGGAGATTGCTAGTTAAGGTCTATCAAGTTCAAAAATATGTATGCAACTGTGTAAAAAAAGTTGTTTGTTTTTTCACAAGATAACAAAAGAATGATGGGAAACAACTAACTCCCTAATATAAAACTAACAGCAGATAATTCATCAGTTAAATTATACATAGATAATAAACAGTTCTAATTAAGATATTTATACACAAGAGGTTCTATTTTAACTTCCAATTACTTCCTTTAAAGATTGATTTTAAAAATGTCACCAGCTCATTTTTCTGGTTTCCTTTTTGATTCTTTCAGTTTGTTCCACAGTGTCCCTGGGCTGTATCTTCTTCATCAGAACAGTGATTTTCCCTGTATATGGATTTAACACCAATCAAGATAAGTTTTCTGTCTTTCTGTGCAATTGTTCCCAGTTCAAGCTATGTAGAATTTGTGCAATTTTTTAATAGCGTTGGCTCTCCTTTGTGTATGTGTGTGTGTGAAGAACTTGAAGAGAATCCTTTCTTTAAACAGTCTTTGAACAATAGCTCTAACAATTGTTCATTTCCTAGGTTTTATCTAAACTGTACATGATTTCTACTTTTGTATGCTTAGAGCTTCAGGGGAAGAGATGAGAAGAGTTTTTTTATGACTAGTTACTGGCAGGAAGACATCAATTTATAACCTGAGAATAAAAAGTTTTCCAGAGCTCAGAATCTTTGTATTCTTTGGTGATACTTCATAAATGTCTTCCCTAAAATCATATTTTGTCTATGCTCAGCAAAAACTTGATTGTTTGCCTAATACATTATCATTTTAGCTACAGAAAAATCTAGATGGTGAAACAAAGAGGACACAGAAGAAAAGTTCTGTTTGGGCTCACATACCCCAAAGTATGGTGCTTTAGCATGCTGAGTACTTTTGAACTAAGGGAATTTGAAGGCCTTAGAAGCTCCCTTGGTAGAAAACTACCAAGGACTTTCTAACTCTTGTTTCTTGCCACCCCATAGGTATAGGATGGGGTTTTCTCCAAAAGGTCCTGTATCTGACTGAGAGAACTTCTTCCAAAAGAAATTCAAATGTTTCAAAACTGTCACCTTAAGAATCTCATGAAATTTCCAGGAAATATTAACCACTGCCCAGACAGACTTTTTACCTGTTCTTTTGAGGGCAGCATGTAGAGATTACCTGAGAGAATTTATCTGCATAATAAGACAGCCTTTGTTCACAGGGAAGTTCCTCCCCTCACCTTGGCAATTTGTCATCATCTCTGCCAGAGCTCAGCGGAATTTTGTCCCAGAACATTGTCTGGTCTCTGGTCCCATTCGATGTCCAAAGAGAATCATTTACGAACTATTGTCTGTCCTTTGGGCTCATTCAGTTCTCCAAAAAATTATTTATTGCCCCTCAAAATTACCTACATTCTTCCATATCTCCCTCCCCTGTGAAGAAAGGGTATAAAAGATTCTGAACCTCATTGGGTTGTTGTGTAATCATTCTCCTGTAATTTTCACCTATGGACATTAATAGATTTGTATGCCTTTTCTTTTGTTAATCTGTATTGTTGGTTCATATCAGTGAACCTTCAGAAGGCAGCAGGGAAGTTTGTTTTGTTGTACTCAATAATCCAGAGAAATCACCACCAAGGAGCCAGCCCGATGCAAAAACACGAGGGTCTTTATTCAGGTTCGAACCTGGGCTCGCGTTTGAAACCGACAGCGGTTTCAGTGACGAACAAGCCCAGAGTCA
>CAUYQG010101040.1:0-13723 GCA_963574415.1 Tarsius wallacei | reverse complement strand
GTTTGTGTCGTCTTGTGCTTCTTTGAGCAGTGTTTAGTAATTCTTATTGTAAAGGTCTTTCACTTCTCTGGTTAGTAAGATGCCGAGGTATTTCTTTTTTTGTGTGTGTGGCTATTGTGAAAGGGATTGTGCTTTTTATTTGGGTCTCTGCCTGCTTGTTGTTGTTATCTAGGAATGCAGCCGACTTTTGTACGTTTATTTTGTACCTGAGACTTTGCCAAAGTTCTTTATCAGTGCCAGCAGTTTTTTGACAGATTCTCTTGGATTTTCAAGGTATAGGATCATATCATCAGCAAAGAGGGATAACTTGACTTCCTCTCTTCCTATTTGGATACCCCTGATTTCCTTCTCTTGTCTAATTGCCTGGGCTAGGACTTCCAACACAATATTGAACAAGAGGGGTGAGAGTGGGCAGCCTTGTCTTGTTCCACTTTTCAGGGGAAATGTTTCTAGTTTCTGTTCATTTAGCAATATGTTAGCTTTGGGTTTGTCATAGATGGCACTTAACTGTTTTGAGGTATGTTCCTTCTATGCCTAGGTGTTTGAGGGTTTTTATCAAAAGGGATGCTGGATTTTATCAAGAGCTTTTTCTGCATCTAATGAGGTAATCACGTGGTTCTTGTTTTTGCATCTGTTAATGTATTTAATTACATTTATGGTCTTGCGAATGTTGAACCAGCCCTGCGTCCTGGGGATGAAGCCTACTTGGTCACGGTGGATGATTTTTGAGATGTGCTTTTGGATCCGATTTGCTAGAATTTTGTTGAGGATTTTTGTATCTATATTCATAAGGGATATTAGCCTGTGTACTTCTCTTTCTTTGTTGCATCTTTACCCGGTTTGGGTATCAGTGTAATGTTAGCTTCGCAAAATGATTTGGGGAGAATTCCATCTTTCTCAGTTGCCTGGAATACTTGCAGTAGGATTGGTATCAGCTCTTCCTTGTATGTTTTGTAGAATTCTCCTGGAAATCCATCTGCTCCAGGGCTTTTTTTTTGTAGGTAGTTTTCGTGTGACAGATTCAATTTCCTGGGTTGTTATTGGTCTATTCAGTGTCTCGATGTCTTCTTGTTTCAATGTGGGTAGGTTATGTGATGTCAGAAAGTCTTCCATTTCATCTAGGTTATTAAGTTTATTTCCATGTAGGTGTACATAGTAATCTCTGATAATCTTTTGTATTTCTTCGGGGTCAGTTGTGATTTGATCTTCTTTTGGTCTCTTAACAGTTGAGGTTATAAAACCCTTAGTGGCTGAAACAGACACCTCAAACAAAGCTACCTTTGTAGTGGGTAACTCCTCCTTACTCGATACGTCGTCAGTACTGGCAACACAGGAAGCTGAAATTGAACTTCCCGGAGAGCCTCGGCCTAATGAAGAATGTTTACAGATCCTTGAGAATGCAGAGGTGAGGACAACAACATAAACTGAAGCTTGGCTTTCTTCTTTAGAAAGGAGCTTTTTAAAGGAAGGAAAACACGTGTTACGTGATGTACAGATGCTATCTTTGTTTGTTCCCCACAGTCTTGAGAGGTGGTAGAATTACCTCCCCTTTTCAGATGAGAAAGCTGAGGCTCCAAGAGGTTTATGTAATTTCCCAAAGTGTTACCTCTAGGAATTGGTAAGGCTGGGAGCAGGGTCCAAGATTTCCTTACTCTTTCTAGTGTATTGCTGTTTATCATAGAGATGAGCAACTACTATGTTCTTAAAACACGTGTCAAAGCCTAGAAAAGGTTTCACACTGGCAAGTTTCAGACAGAAGAAAGTGTGTTTTTCTTCTATTTTGCAAGCTTCATGTTCATGAGGAAGCTTGCTTTCCTGCGATTGGAACAGGGTCTTCTGCCTCCATTCATGTTTTAGTGCAAATATCATGTTCCATCCATATCTGGTTTATTCTTTTCTTAAAATAAATATTTTTATATGCTTATTGGGAAAATGCACATTTCCTCCAGATTTAGTGAGGTGTACTTGACAAATAAAATTGCACATGTTTAGGGGTACACTTGATGTTTTGATATATGTATACATTATGAATTAATTACCATAATTAAGCTTATAACATATCTGTCACCTCACATAGTTATACCTCTTTCTCTCTCTTTCATTTTTTCTTTGAAGACATTTAAGATCTAACCTCTTAGCACATTTGAAGTATACATTATTGTTGGTAACTGTAGTCATATTGCTGTACATTAAGATCTCCAGGCTGGGCTTGGTGGCTCAGCCTGTAATTCCAGCAGCTGAGGCAAGTGGATTGCTTGAGCTCGTGGGTTTGAGACCAGCCCGGGCAACTTGGTGAGACCTCGTTTCTACAATAAATAAAAAAAAATTAGTCGGGCGTGGTAGCGCGCACCTGTAGTTCTGGCTACTTGGAAGGCTGAGGCGGAAGGATCACCTGAGCCCAGCAGGTTGAGTCTCACTCTGTCGCTCAGACTGGAGTGCAGTGGCATGCTCCCGGCCACCGCAGCCTCGACTTGCTGGCTCCAATGATCCTTTCGCTTCAGCCTTCCAAGTGGCCGGAACTATAGGCGCGCACTACCATGCCCGGCTAGTTTTTTTTAAATTTTTATTGTAGAGACGAGGTTTCGCCAAGTTGCCTGGGCTGGTCTCGAACCCGCGGACTCAGGCAATCCACTCACCTCAGCTTCCCAAGGCGCGGGATGACAGGCTGAGCCACTGAGCCGGCTTCATCTACATTCTTTAATCATACACTTTTCAGCTGAACCTAGTCATTGTCTTAACAGTTTCCAGCTCTGGGTTCTTGTCACCCGTGGTATCTTTCCCTCTCCAGGTGTTTATACCTTCAGGGCAAATGCTAGCATCTATACGAAACCTACCTCATTTCCTCCAAAAACAAGTAACCTTTCTCTTCTAAAGCTCTGTCTATGTACTGCACACTTTTTTTTTTTGAGTTGGAGTCTCACTTGTTGCCCAGACTGGAGTGCAGTGGCACACTCTTGGCCACCGCAGCCTCGACCTGCTGGGCTCCAGCGACCCTTCTGCTTCAGCCTTCCAAGTAGCCGGAACTATAGGCGCTCACTACCACGCCTGGCTAATTTTTGATTTATTGTAGAGATGAGGTCTCATCAAGTTGCTCGGGCGAGTTTTGAACCCGCGGGCTCAGGCAATCCACTCACCTCAGCCTCCCAAAGTGCTGGGATTATAGGCAGAGCCACCAAGCCCAGCCTGTACTGTACACTTTTAATGACAGTTGTACTTTTTTACCTGTATCACGTGTTTACACAACGCTCTCCATTATTAGACATCAAGCTCTTAGAAGGCTAGCCCAGGCCGGGCTCGGTGGCTCCGCCTGTAATCCCAGCATTTTGGGAGGCCAAAGCGAGTGAATTGCCTGAGTCCGCGGGTTTGAGACCCGCCTGGATAACTTGGTGAAACCTTGTCTCTACAATAAAAATTTTAAAAAAACTAGCCGGGCATGGTAGTGCGTGCCTATAGTTCCGGCCACTTGGAAGGCTGAGGCGAAAGAATCATTGGAGCCAGCAAGTCGAGGCTGCGGTGGCCGGGAGCATGCCACTGCACTCCAGTCTGGGCGACAGAGTGAGACTCCAACTCAAAAAAAAAAGAAGTCTAGTCCATTTCTTGAGAAGGCTTTGGATCTCATAGGAGTTCAATAAATTTTAAAAGAATGGATGAATTTGTATTGCGAATATACCTACTAGCTAATGTTTATCCTAATAGTCTCTGGAAAAATTAGGCAAATATTAATGTTTGCAAAGAAGATTCTTGAATAAACCCACAGGGTAGTAGTCACAAAATATAAATACTTGGCGCTTATTGACCTCCAGGGTCAGTTTTGAGGAGAGGGGCGATGATGTGTGTGTGTCTGTGTTTATGTACATCACTGCCACAAGCAGAGTCAAGAGACAGCTAATAAACCAGGAGAAAGTGTTGACAATTTACGTTTAAGACTAAAGAGTTCATACAAGTTGATAAGACTAACAACCAATTTTTAAAAAGAACAGGCCAGGCACTTTGGCTCATGCCTGTAATCTCAGCACTTTGGGAGGCTGAAACAGCAGGATTGCTTGAGCCCAGGAGTTCAAGACCAGCCCGGACAACATAGTAAAACCTTGTTTTTTAACAAAAAACCAGCCAGTCTGGGTGACAGTGAGAACCTCCCCCTCAAACTCCCATACATACATACAACTAAAAAGAACAAATAATAGAATCAGTCTACTTTCAGGAAAAAAGTACCTATGGCTTTTAATTATGATTATTATTTTTGAGTTGGAGTCTCACTGTGTTGTCCAGGCTGGAGTGTAGTGGCACGCTCACAGCCACCGCAGCCTCAATCTGCTGGGCTCAGGCGATCCTTCTGCCTCAGCCTTCCAAGTAGCTGGAACTACAGGTGCGCGCTACCATGCCCGGCTGATTTTTTTTTTTTTGATTTATTGTAGAGATGAGGTCTCACCAAATTGATATCGAACCCTAGAGCTCAGGCAATCCTCCCAAAGTGCTGGGATTACAGGCTTGAGCAACCACGCCTGACCACCTGTGGCTTTTAAAAATGTGAAAAGATTACTCCCAAAGAAATGCAAATTAAAACTATACTTGAAACATTTTCATTCATCAGATTGGCAGTAATCCCAAACTTTAATAACATACAGCTTAGATTGTGATGAAACGCTTTTTCTTACGTTGCTGTGGAAGGCAATTTGACAGTGTTTATTAATACATTTAACGTCATCTCTACAATAAATAAAAAAATCAACCAGGCGTGGTGGCATGCACCAGTAGTTCTAGCTACTTAGAAGACCAAGGTGGAATAATTACCTGAGCCCAGCAGGTCGAGGCTGTAGTAGCTGTGAGTGTGCTATTGCACTCCAGCCTGGGCGGCAGCATGAGACTCCAACTCAAATAAGTAAATATATAAATAAGTAGATAAGTAAATAAATAAATAAATAAATATTATAAATATACGTACCCCCAACCCAACACTTATGTGAATTTATGCTTATATGTACATATGTATAGTCTTGCATAAAAGATATCAGGAAGAATACACAATAAAGCAGTGGACACCTATTTAGCTATTTGAATGTAGGTAGCAAAGAACTGGGCAAATGGTAGATGAGTTGGGAGGGACAAAACATTAAAAATAAAGTTTATTAAAATTTACTAGAGTTTGAATAATAGGCATTACATCTAACACTTGAGCCTTGCTAAATTACATTTATTTTTCTTATTATGTATTAATGCAAGTTTATCTTTGTTTTGTAAAATCTACAGTTATATGGTATTTGTATTTTGGGGGGCATTACTTATATTAAATGTTTATTTTGCAGAGTTCTTTTGTATTAAAGACTGCAGCGATTTAATGGAAAGAAATTTACATTGTTTTAACATTGTATTAAATGGTTTACTAATAATATGAAGTACAGTCCTTCAAGTCTTGTGTTATCTCCTCCTCTGACTTCCACTTTTACTTTCTTCCCCATTTCTTTAGAAAGGTGCCAAATTCCTTAGTGATGCTGAGATCATCCAGTTAGTCAATGCTAAGCATATTCCAGCTTACAAGTTGGAAACACTGATGGAAACCCACGAGCGAGGGGTATCTATTCGCCGACAGCTGCTTTCCAAAAAGCTTTCAGAACCTTCTTCTCTCCAGTACTTGCCATACAGAGATTATAATTACTCCTTGGTATGTTATTTTCTTGATTAGAGAGGTTAGCTTTTTATCTTTTTAATTTTTTTCTTCTTGACTAGGTATTTTTAAATATGTATATCGTTTTATAAAATATTTTCCTTTTAAAATCATCTTACTAAAATTTTGCATTTTGCTTATGATGTAGGTCATAGAAGTTAAAAATATTTTCCCTGGTTTTATAATCATTACTTAGAGTAATCTTTAAAGAGTAAATTTAAAAGTTTTAAAAATGTACATAGTAAAGGATTGTTTGAAGATAATTATTAAATATGACAAGAGCTGAGATGAGTTGCTATGCAATTACAATGTAGATTTTCACCTGGTGCCTGACTTTACCTTTTTAGGTGATGGGAGCTTGTTGTGAGAATGTTATTGGGTATATGCCCATCCCTGTTGGGGTGGCAGGACCTCTGTGCTTGGATGGAAAAGAATTTCAGGTTCCAATGGCAACAACAGAAGGCTGTCTTGTGGCCAGCACCAACAGAGGCTGCAGAGCAATAGGTGTAAGTTGGCATTTGCAGATTTCCCTGTTTTGAAATACGCCCTAGGCAAGGCAGCAAGAAGAGCTTTAGGGACAATTAAGGACACCTTTTGGGTCAAGCAGAAGTATTTCCAGGATTGATATGTGCTTCCATATTATACTCTGTGTAGCTTGGCGGAGGCGCCAGCAGCCGAGTCCTTGCGGATGGGATGACTCGAGGCCCAGTGGTGCGTCTGCCACGTGCTTGTGACTCTGCAGAAGTGAAGGCCTGGCTCGAAACACCTGAAGGCTTCACAGTGATAAAGGAGGCATTTGATAGCACCAGCAGGTGAGTGGGTTTGTATGTACCTTTACGTTTATTTCAGAACCAGTGCCATTTTCTGTGATTGTTAAATGCAATTGTTAACATATTGCCTGTTTAAAAGAATATAGTATCAACCTTAAGTCCATGCATTCAAAATGAGTAATATTTCTGCTTGGCTGGAGGTAAAAAGAATGTTGACTCAAAGGAATTCCTCGATAAAGGTAAATTAGTAAAATTTAAAAAAAGTATGAGCTAATAAATTTGATTAGACGTACTTTGCCTTAGGGGAGAATTGTCTTAGAAAAAAAATATTTTCTAACAGGTTAGAAGTATTACTGTAATAGATTTACTTTACACAGAAAGTTAAATTTATAAAGAAGCATAATCAATACAAATGATAACTCCAATATAGTTCAAGCTTTTATATCTATATATATTTGAGTTGGAGTCTCACTCCTTCTCCCAGGCTGGAGTGCAGTGGCACACTCATGGCCATCCCAGTGTCGACCCACTGGGCTCCAGTGATCTTTTTGCCTCAGCCTTCCAAGTACTGGAACTACAGGCACGCGCTACCACACCTGGCTAACGTAGAGACTAGGTCTCACCAAGTTGCCTGGGTTGGTCTCGAACCTGCGGGCTCTCGCCTCGGCCTAAAATGTTTGATTTTATGTGAACTTTTAAAGTTTATTAAGGGCCGGGAGTGGTGGCTCAGCCTGTAATCGCAGCGCTTTGGGAGGCCGAGACGAGAGGATCACCTGAGCCCTGGAATTCAAGACCAGCCCGGGCAACTTGGTGAGACCTCGTCTCTACAGTAAATCACAAAAACAGTAGCTGGGTGTGGTGGCATGTGCCTATAGTTCCAGCTACTTGGAAGGCTGAGGCGGAAGGATCACCTGAGGCCAGGAGGTCAAGGGTGCAGTGGCCATCAGCGTGCCACTGCACTCCAGCTTGGGTGACAAGAGTGAGACTCCAACTCAAAAATTAAATAAATAAATAAATAATAAAATTTATTAAGATGTAATTGTCTATAGCTTTTTCTTGCAGTGCCTAAGAATAAAATAGTTGAAATAGTATCTCTAATATGTTTAGTTAAAAAAGAAAATAAGTAATCTCCATGAGCTTTCACTTATGCATGAAATGAAATGACCTAGATTTTTAAGATAACTTCCATCTTCTTAAAAGAGTAAAATAAATATTTGCATGTTTTGTTTACAGATTTGCACGTCTACAGAAACTTCATACAAGTATAGCCGGACGCAACCTTTACATTCGTTTCCAGTCCAGGTCAGGGGATGCCATGGGGATGAACATGATTTCAAAGGTGAGTGTGGATAGACTGCTTCTGAAAGGGTAGACGTACCTTGCAAAAGAATGTCCCAGGAGAGAGGGACTGGGTGACTGGGAGACACATTTTTTAGCTATGTACCCTGTACATGTGTTGTGCATTCAAAAGGTGAATTGATTGAAAAATACTTTTACTGAAAGGTAAATATTGATTGATGCAACTCATGTTAAATAAATCATGCTTTTGTTGATTTGTATTGTTTATATTTGATGTATTTAATTTGGACTTGGTACTATACATTCTGGGTTTACTCAGAAGGACTGGGAAGAATCTTAGGGTTAACACTTCAAAATCTGTCCAGTCAACCTTGAAGCTGACTTCTTACAGACACTTTAAGATTTGTCTTTAAGTACCCAAATATAATTTCGGTACTTTGGGAAACTGAGGAGGGAGGACTGCTTGAGGCTGAGGCTAGGAGTTCGTGCCCAGCTAAGGCAACATAGAGAGACTGCATCTCTTAAAAAAAAAGGAAAAAAAAATTTAAATTAGCTGGGTATGGTGACATGTACCTTATAGTCCTAACTACTCAGGAGGCTAAGGTGAGAGGATGGTAGTTTGAACCTGAGAGCTTGAGGCCAGGCCGGGTGACATAGAGAGAGACCCTCACTCTAAAAATAAATAAATGCCTTTAGGCTTAGAATATTTTTGACTCACTATGGGTTACAACCTAATAAAGCATTAAGAGTCAAGGAGCATCTGTATAAGCTTTAAAAATTGCCAAAAAACAGTATGATAGTTCCGGAACAACTTGAAAATAGACTTGCCATGCGATCCAGCGACTTCACTTCTGGGTGTATACCCAAAAGAATTGAAAGCAGGATCTCAAAGAGATATTTGTACACCCATGCTTGTAGCAGCATTTTTCATAATAGCCAAGAGGTGGAAGCAACCTAAGTGTCCATGGATGGATAAATGGCAAACAATAAGATGTATAAACATAATGGAATTATTCGGCTTTAAGAAGTCAGGAAGGCGGGTGCGGTGGCTCACACCTGTAATCCCAGCACTTTGGGAGGCTGAGGCGAGAGGATTGCCTGAGCCAACATAGATAAACTTGAATAAACCTTGAGGACATTATGCTAAGTGAAATAAATCAGTCACAAGAAGGCAAATTGTAGTCAGGTGTGGTGGCTCAAGCCTGTAATCCCAGCACTGTGGGAGGCCAAGGCGAGAGAATTGCCTAAGCCCAGGGATTTGAGACCAGCCTGGGCAATGTGGCGAGACCTCGTCTCTACAATAAATAAAAAAATTAGCCAGTGTGGTAGTGCATGCCTGTAGTTCCAGCTACTTGGAAGGCTGAGGCGGAAGGATTGCCGGAGCCCAGCAAGTGGAAGCTGTGGTGGCTGTGAGCTTGCCACTGCACTCCAGCCTGGGCGATGGAGGGAGACTCCAACTCAAAAAAAAAAAGGCAAATTGCATATGATTCCACCTGTGTGACATATCTAGAGTAGTCAAATTCAGAGAGACAGATGATGGAATGGTGGTCACTGGGCTGGGGGAGGTGAGGAAGGGGGTGTTGTTATTTAAGCAGTTAGAGCTTTAGTTTTGTAAGTTGAAGAGTTCTGGAGATTAAGTGTACAGCAATGTGACTGTGCTTACCGCTGTAAACTTAAAATGGGTAAGATGGTAAGTTTTGTGTGACACATATTTTACCACGATTTAAACATTTTTAAAAAATCGCCAATAACTATGTTTTGGGTTATTGAGGTGTGAGTTATTTCAATTGCTTTATAAGACTTATTTATATTTTATGAACTATAAAGCCCAATGACTTTCAACAAGATTGACTTTAATGACCCACTTCTCTAGAGACATCGTTACTTGGGCTTCTAGGTAATAGTTCAATAACTAAAAGATGGAACTTATTACATGTTTATTGTGGGTTGAGTTACTCCTCAGTGACATATAAATATGACCATTTCTTACCTTCTTATTATGTTTAACATTCTCACTTAAAAATCTGCATCCTAGTAGTGGGAAACAGGGGGTGAGGGGTGGGATTGGTAGTAGTGAGAATCTTTAGAGGGAGGGGGCGCACCTCATCAGCAAGGTTACCTGCATAATGAACATTTGTATACTTAACCCTGAACTGTACCCCACATCTTTAAAATAAAAAATTTTAAGTAAAAAAAAAAATCTGCATCCTGGTCAATGACGAGAGAGAACTTGGTTTTTATACCTGGAAAGAAACACATTTAGGAATCTATACCTGACTAACAAATTAGTCATTGTGATGGATAACAAAACAGGCGCTACTTTCTGTGCTCAGTTTCTCTGAAGTATAGTTACTGTACTTTGAAATATATCCTCGGTACACATAAATCCTTCTGACCTGTAAGGTGACTGCGTCGCTCATTGCAATGTTTTTGTTGTTGCCGTCCATAGGGTACAGAGAAAGCGCTCTCAAGACTTCATGAGTATTTCCCCGAAATGCAGATCCTAGCAGTCAGTGGCAACTATTGTACTGACAAGAAGCCTGCTGCCATAAACTGGATCGAGGGAAGAGGAAAGTCTGTGGTGTGTGAAGCTGTCATTCCGGCCAAGGTTGTCAGAGAGGTGAGTGACAGCATGATGGTTCTGCCTTTTTTGCTTTTAAACTTCAGTTGGATTAGAAAGTTGGGGAAAGGAGTGTTCGATTTTAAGTAAAGTTAAATCGATGGGGTTCTATTTTCCATTCAAGACGATTGTTACTGTACCTTGCCCTGTGTGTGGCATTCACAGGAGCAGACTTTGCCGATACTCTTTTTATTGGGGAAGGCTTCAGTGGGGTCCCATCTGCACTCCCTTGTGTTCTGGAAGTACAGAAAGGTAATCTGGGCCGTGACCCAGATGAGTCCTGAGCCTTCGGGAGGAAAGTGTACAAGCCACACGCCTGTTTTCCAGGTCCTGAAGACGACTACAGAAGCGATGGTTGAGGTGAACATCAGCAAGAACCTGGTGGGCTCTGCCATGGCTGGGAGCATTGGAGGCTGCAACGCACACGCGGCCAACATCGTCACAGCCATCTACATCGCTTGTGGACAGGTGTGTGCTCCGGCCTCCGCGGTGCTGCTCCATGCTGTTGAGAACAGGGGAGAGATACCGTCTACTTTTTCTTTTTTTCAGGATGCAGCCCAGAATGTTGGCAGTTCAAACTGTATTACTTTAATGGAAGCATGTGGTCCCGTGAATGAAGATTTGTATATCAGCTGTACCATGCCATCGATAGAAATAGGAACTGTGGGTGGCGGAACCAACCTGCTACCTCAGCAAGCCTGTTTGCAGGTATGACACGGTGGGGCGGAGTCTAGCGACCTCAAACCCAGTTCTGATTTCCTGGTATTCTCTTTCCACCTGCCACCATGTGTCACTCACCTCTGTATTCCAGTTGGTCTTTTCCTGCCAGCCTAACCCATATGTCCAGAGAAGCATGTTCAGGCATGTGCTTTATTAAGGAAGTAATTCAGAGAGCAGATGGCACTGCCAGGCAGGCTGGGGATGTTGTGCCAGCTGTGGCATGTGCATTTGTCGTCCTGGCTGTCAGGTCCTTGAAATGTAGAACTTCCAGTGAGTCAGTTTCTGTTCTGATGCCAGTGCAGTTCTCTGCTTTTAGTTGACTAATAGGTTGTTGTTCATGGACTGTAAGGGTGACTGTCTTGCTGTGTTTCTGCCACAGATGCTGGGTGTTCAAGGAGCCTGCAAAGACAACCCTGGGGAAAATGCCCGGCAGCTTGCCCGCATCGTGTGTGGGACAGTCATGGCAGGGGAGTTGTCACTTATGGCCGCACTGGCAGCAGGACATCTTGTCAAAAGTCACATGATTCACAACAGGTAAGACTTAAAGATATATTTAATACATTTTCCCTATATTTAGAAAATATGCAGGCTGAGCTCGGTGGCTCAGCCTGTAATCCCAGCACTTTGGGAGGCCGAGGCGAGTGGATTGCCTGAGCCCACGGGTTTGAGACCTGCCTGGGCAACTTGGCAAGACCTTGTCTCTACAATAAAATAAAAAATAGCTGGACATGGTAGCGCGTGCCTGTACTTCTGACTACTCGGAGGGCTGAGGTGGAAGGATCGCTGGAACCCAGAAGACCAATGCTGGGGTGGCCATGAGCGTGCGTGCCACTACACTCCAGCCTGGGCGAAGGAGTGAGACTCCAACTCAAAAGAAATAATAAGAGAAGAAAAAAAGCAGTATAAAAACTTGTTATCCAGATATAGTACTCCCAAGTTAAAATCCTGCATTCCTGATGTTTTGTATATTGCTACTTTGTCTTTTTCTGTCATAGGTCCAAGATAAATTTACAAGACCTTGGAACTTGCACCAAGAAGACAGCTTGAGTAGTCGGACAGCTCCGAACTGAAGCATGGGCATTGGGTTCTAAAGGACTAACATAAAATCTGTGAATTAAAAGGCTCAATGCAGTGTCTTGGTGAGGATGAGTAGATGTGATCAGTGAGACGACCTTGGGTTTTGGCTCTTTCAGAGAAGTCTGAGGTCCTTTTCCACATGGACTCCTCAGATCGGAAAACAGCACTTACGTGCTGTGCTCTTGGGAAAGACTTCAACGTGGATGTTACACTTCTGAGGCATCACTGATGATGATCTACAGCTCACCTCCGAAAGCAAACACGAGCTGGGAACAAAGTGTTTTGACGAAACTCATGAAGTTCTTGGTGACCAGTGTGGCACTGCCCTTTCCCCCACCCCTGCCAGTTGAAAATGGATTTTTAAATTATACGGTAGCTGACAGAACTCTTGATTTTCTAGTTAATTTATTAAGCCTGGGCTATAGAACTTTAAGAAATAAGAGCTAAGTTCATTTTTTATAAATTAATACTTATTTGGTGCTGGTCTATTTTGATTTTGGGGGGTAACCAACATTATTCTTCAGAAGGGGACCTTTTTTCTTCAAGGGAAGAATCAGTCTTACTCCCAAATACAGAATAACGTGCTAAGCAGTGCTAAATAGTGTTCTGTCCGGGAAACAAATCACTGCATTTCTCTCTGCAGGCTATTTGTTCAGAGAGGCCTCTTGTCTGAATGTAAATGTTTGTCTAGATTGGCTAGAATGTGTCAGTCAGCATTAGGCTTTAAGAAACACAGGGTTTTGTGTTCTTGACTGAAGCTATCAAAACTGAGTGTTGCTTGGGCAAGGGTGGCTCTCAGGTACAAGCAAGTCTGTGACCTCCAGAACTCACAGTTTTGAAAGAAAAATACTTTCTCTAAGCCAACTTTAATTTCTTAAAAGAAATTTTAATTTATTTAGCTGAAAAATAGTTCTTTTGTAAGCAACTGTATCAAATCTGTATATTTGTAATAAAGTAAAGCTTCTTATGCTAGGAGTTTATTGGAAGTGTTGAAGAAATAAAGAAAAATCAACCTGTGAGTGAGTAATACTCTAGCTTGGGCCAGAGGAGATACCGTTCTTTCGTGTTGTCCAGGAAATCCTGGCTTGCCTGCCAAGCCTGGTGACGGGGACATCAGCTTGCAGAGCCAATGACAGAGCCACGGGAATGGCCGGGAGCTTGTGCCTGTTCCTGGCCAGGAGGGTGGCAACTGAAGTATTCACACGAGGCTCTTTGATGAACCCATAAAAGCTCTTGGATTCCTCAGGGAGTCAGCAGAGTTGTTGGATCTTAATTTTGTGTGATGTACAAGTTTTGTATAAATAATAAAGAACACCTTATTTTGTATTACATGTAACGTTTCAAGTGTTGGTCTTGGAAAACTGATGTCTCACGTGGAAGATGGACTCTGAAACATTCCAGTCAACTGGGGCTGCATGGAGAGCCTTGTGATTGTGTCTGAAATGGACAGAGGAGACAATGATAGTTTTCAAAATTTGAGAAGTGGAAATGATTGTGTTTCAGATTGGATCTTCCCGGCAGTCACTCCCATATTTACAAACTGTTCGCTAAATGAGGAGTTCAGAGCTACAGAAC